>NJDD01000654.1:144645-155840 GCA_002245505.1 Calephelis nemesis
GTAGGTTCTTACTTACTAAAATCAAGTCTTCAAAATATGGAATGTATGTTTTGGACTGTTTTCTTTTTTTAATTTAAGTTTAATTTTGTTATGTAGGTACGAAGTGCCTACAGGCGATACAACTATTCATTACATGATAAAATGAACTTGCAGTTTTTCTTTATTCTAAACATGAATGATTAAAATCCTAAAATTTTCAATAATCCCCAACAAAACCTGTATGTCTGTAGATAAGAATCATTACGTCACGATCACCTCAGCTTTCAAACAAAAAAATCAGCATTGAAATCGGTTTATCCGTTAAAAAATTACAAATGTTACGATGCCACAGATGACAGACAGACACTCGCAAACACACACAATACGCCAAACTTCTGACACCCATTCAGTAAAAAAAAAAGTTAAAGAAAAAGATTAAAAATACAAAAGTTTGTGCTTATTGAGTTCTTATCTAATAAGGTTCTGCAGTATACTTGAGAAAAACCTACTTCCTTCAAGACATATAAGCCCAAACACGATAGAATAATGTTGGGAATTTTAGGAGTTCTCTTGACCCCATTCGGCCTCCGCCATCATACTTATTATAACATTTGAGGATTTCGGCTCGCACTGTTTGTAAGAACCTACCCACATTACAAGTTAAATAAAAGCTTGTAAAAATTGAATGACTTTAGAACAAAATTTGTAATTCGAAACATACCATCGAAATTGAATTACTTTTCCTCACACTTGAGCATTCTTAAACAGAATTTGTAATTTGAATTCATTTTATCGATATTGAATTACTTTTCCTCACGCTTAAGCATTTTTAAACAGATTTTGTAATTTGAATTCATATTATCGAAATTGAATTAATTTTCCTCACGCTTAAAGATTTTTAAGAACAGAATTTGTAATTTGAATTCATATTATCGATATTGAATTACTTTTCCTCACGCTTAAGCATTTTTAAACAGAATTTGCAATTCGAATTCATACTTATCGAAATTGAATTAATTTTCCTCACGCCCAGAAGGTTGTAATCACCCCACATACCTACCTACTTAAATCCATTTTGCTCATTGTTTTGCTTACCAAAAAAGAGTTTTCTAATTTCAGACAACTAACTACTAGGTACCTAGTATATATTAGTGTTATATTGTCTTTGGTAGGGGAGAGCGGGGTTCAAAGTTCCGGGGGTTGGTTGTTCCGTTGCATTTAGCTTCGCAACGCAAAGAGATAGAAAAAGATGTAAAGTGCCCCGTGAAACCTCTTGCGATCGCGCTATTGCAGCAACCATTTTAGTGGCGCGCTGTCGGCGCTTCATAATGGTAGTTGATAGGAGTCACATAAACAGTACGTAAGTAAATTTTTTCTTCCTAATCCTTTTTGGTCTATTGAAGTCATTTTTTGATCGAATTGAGCGTGGTTAGTCATTATCTGTTGGAAATACTATACAGACTTATTTTTCAATGTCATTGTTAGCTTTTTATAAACTATTTTAGTACTATTAGATATAATTTTCAAATTGAAATTTGGGGTTCAAAGTTCCTTTAGCTGGGGGCTAGTTGTTCCGCGGAACAACGTACCCCATTATGACACTCGTAAGTATGACTTATTAATAAAGTTAAAACTTTATTTTAGGATGAGGAACTATAAACGGAAAACCGAATGCGGCGAGGTCTCAGTTGATATTTTACAACGGCACCTGATGCCGTCATGAAAGACGGTCATAAGATTAAGCCCGGGAATTGGAAATATGTTCATTGACATTATTTCGCTAGTTGAAGAAGTTGAAGGCCTATATAACACCAACCGTGGGTTACTATTATTCACGGCAGGTATTTAACCACGACCAGGAAAAGACGTTGGCTGAAGAAGTGTGCGTCAATCTACTTAGGTCTTTTTAAAGATGAAGTCAGGAAGTTACCGTACAGTTGTGCTGTAACCTTTAAAATGCCTAACATTTCTGTCTTCTGGCACAGAAATCAAAAAGCGGGAGCTGATTGGTTCATGGGTTTTTTGAAAAAAAAAGAACAGCTTTTTCCAAAAGAACGCCCGAAACTACCAGTACAGGATGCACGTCTTATGAGGCACATTTTAAGATACTTAAAATCTAAAGAAGTTCATTCCTATGTTTATTCTTATAGCAACTCTGACGATGAATTTTTGAATAATTGTATAATAATGATTTAGATAATTATTAGAAAGCAAAGCACTTAATAGACAATTCATCTCAATAAAGATGGTTGTATTAAATTGAATGGAAGAATGATTAAACTGGAATTCTAGAATTATTGGATTTTTTATTTCGTTTTTTTTTAAATAAATATCACATTATTGCAGTTAGTCAAAGTTGGTTTACCTTTACAACAGCCTTAAAACCAATTAATTAGGTTGGATTTTAGTACCTATTAGAAATAATGTTTTTTTTGTAGTTTTATTTTTGTAAATCATTCAAGTTATTGAAAGTACATCAAAATCTTTATGATTTTGTACACTTTTCTAGTACGAGCTGTCATAAACACAGTTACGTGTGCTTTATTTACTTTATACATACCTATCCCACTAATATTGTAAATTTTATGTCAGAAAAATATCTTGTCCCTTATTACATTAGGATTGTTTATAATTTTAGCCATACTACTTGAAACTAGAATAATTTCTGCCACTACTTATAAAGAAATCATTAATTACAGTCTGTCCATTTCAGTAATATTGTGCTCTACTCTAAAATCGGAACTTCCAACCCCGCTCTCCCTATTTAATAACAATTAGAGTTTTTATCGACATAGCTAACCTAAACTACATAAACAACACTAAATAGGTATGCCCCGCCTTTTTATAAGAAAACTTGCTGTCGCCGCGAATTTTGTTCCACCCGTTCTGTTTGTATGTGAAAACAAAAAAAGGTTTTTTTTCCTAGTTTTCCTTTTATTTATTTTGTAAACCTTCCTTAGACATAGACAAAAGATTCAAAACCAAAATTAGTCACATCGGTCCAGCTGTTCTCTAGTTTTAACGAACATATTTTTTTTTGTTTTTGTATGTAAGAAGAAGAAGATAACAGATAAGTCAGATTGAATTTCAAAATGAGAAATCATCTCAGGCAATCTCTAGATTTAAAACAAAACATATTCGTTTCACCTGTGAAGCCGGAGCAAAAGCTATCGTAAATAAATAAAACTACTTAGGTATAATGATAGCGAGCAGTAAGCACCATCCCACCGCGGTAAAAAATTGTGATTCGAGGAAAGCGGTCAGCGGCCATCTTAAACCTGTTTACCAAAATGGCGCCGCTACCGTACGCCGACAGCCTTACTTAAGATATTTGGAACGGGTTCTGTGACATAGATAGCCTGTGTCCCCAGTTTTCCCCCATGGTCTATATTCTTGTGGTTGCTACAAAACTACTTTTGTACCATTTTTCATCACCAGCTCAGTTATCTTCGCTTCACATAATTGAAAAATATGTTTTTTTCTTTTTGTGGTAGAGGTATGTCAAAATATTATAATTTTTTCAAATTTCGTTATTCAAATTTCGTTACGAACGGATCAGTAGATAGATCAGTAGAATCGGAGTGAAAAAAGCGGCCCTGATACAGACAAATAGACAAAAATTTTAAAAATGTGTTCTGCCGGCCCTTTTTAGTCGCCTGTGCCTATTGTTAACCGACACCTACATTTAGGTACATACCATTCCGAGTTTCAAATTATGAAAGTAAGTTGGACCAATATACTGAGAGTTGGTTTTTTGATGTCTGTTATTATTGTTATTACAAAACTTATGAACTAAGAAATAGAAAAAATTCTGCAACATTATGCTGTAACTTAATAAATAGACAATTTATAAAGTTGCAGCATAATTTTAATCAAACAAAAAGAAATAAATAAAACGCGACTTCTGCTAGCCTAGCCTAGTTTGCTAACTATAACTATAGTTTGCTTGCAAGCCATATTTCGTTTTGCCATTTTTCCCTATTTCTCTGAAACCCTTAATAAATACTGTCCAGTAACCTTCCTCGGAACATACTGTAACTACCAACCAAATTTTGTCACGATCGGTTTAGTGGGGCGTGAATCGCGTCCGAGAATTTGACAGACATAGTGACAGACCTTTTTTTTAATATACCTAATTGATGTACAGAATTCAATCTACTACAATACCACAATTTTGTAACAATAAATTAATGCGCTTCGGCTTTACACTTTATACTCTTTTAACACTTATACTTATACTTTTATTTTTAAATTGTCTGACCAAATCTGAATTTAAGTGAAATAATTCATTATATGTAATAACAACTCTATATTTAAAATACATTCGGATTTCCGAAGCTTGACGAATGTAACCGAAGCGCATAATTTAAGTAGAACTACTGTAGCATATTCCGAAAATGGCGCATACGCAATAACCAGTAGAAAGCGTTACATTTTTATGTAAATTGGATATTTGGATAAAATTTAAACGACGAATTATCTAAAACCATAACACTGACGCTAAAGAAACAGTAGGTACCTATAGTTGTGGCAAAGTTCTTACAATTATTTACAATTATTAAGCTTATTTACAACTAAGTAGCTGTTCCCGCGAACTTCGTTCCGCCCGTTTAGTTTGTATGGGAAAAATTAAAATGTTGTTTTTCCCAGTTTCCTCACAATTGAACAGGATAAAAAGTATCCTATGTCCTTCTCCCGGTTTTAAGTTACCCCCCTAAAAATTTTCAGCCTAATCGGTGTAGCCGTTCTCGAGTTATAAATAGTGTAACTAACACCACTTTCTTTTATTTGTTTATTTGTTTCCCTGCCAAGCAAATTTTGAGAGGCGAGCATTAGTTAATCAGTCACTAACACCGTGATTGTGCCAAGTTTTTTTAACGACGCGCCCTTAAACATCAACATCGCTTAACCTATCGCTGTCTCCGTAACCTCTGTGTTTGCCATTGTCATGTTCCGATTTGGATGTCACGACTCACGATACTTTGTATATTACGCAATAGGCTTAATGTATCAGCATCAGATTGGCCATGAACCATAACCAGCTATGGTTATACTACGATAGATTATAGACGACGCATATTTCATGTAATCCTTTGCAAGTTGCTTTCTAATCCTTAAAAAATATAACAATTATGAAGAAATGTATCGATAAAAATAATGCTGTAACAAACACGAAATCCTTGCATCCAACATTTAGTAACAATTGCGTTATTATGGCAACACTGTTTATTGATTACGTCCGATGTCTCAATGTATTAATAAATAGGTTTTGACATGATAATAATCGATATTAAAATATTTATTTTGTAAATCATTTATGAAAATATTACTTTTGTCTTTTTTATATTATTATAAAGTGCTCTTTATAACCGACTACAAAAGAAGGTGGTTCTCAATTCGTCTGTTTTTATTTCGGCGTAGGCCAACAGTGATCCGTTGTCGGATCTTGTTGATTCTTTTCTAGAAAGGTGGTCTTATATAAATATGATCAAGAACCGAAAAGTGGGGTTTTAAGTTATATTCAATTGTGCAATTTTTTCAGTTTGAATATGTTTATTATATCATTATTCCAAATAAGAAACGTAAAAAGCCGACATAACTAACGTTACCATACGTCCCTTTCTGAATGGGACAGTCCCATTTTCAGTGTCTGTCCCGGTGTCCCCAGCGAGGCCGACACAGTCCCGTTTTCCGTTTTGCGTGGAAGTAACGCACCCGACGAAAGATTTTTTTCTCAAATGAACAAAATATGGACAAGTGATAAAACACAGTTGAGTGTCGCAGTAATGAAAGCTACGTTGAAAACGAAGATAAGGATCAAAATCATGCATTGAGTTCCATATTTATCTAAAAACGAGAACCGATATTTTGAAACTTTGTTCCGCCAATAAATACAAAAATACCACTTAGAAGTCACGCCCAGTTCTCTAATTATTTTATGTTATTCTTAAGTATTCTATCTTCTATAATAAAAAAAATACCACTACAAACTTTTGTTATTATTATATATTTTCACAGGTGTCCCGTTCTGACTTAAAAATAAATGGTCACGTTAGACATAACTCCTGAATCAGTCCTGTTAGTAAGTACATATTATAGCAAATACGGTTACTCATAGGTAAGTACAAAAGATGTCAAAGATGCGTCGTTAAACTTAAGATAAAGCGTTAAGTTTGAGTGAATAAATTTACTGAATACCCTACCATACAAACTGGAACACGACAGTGACAGGTGCTTATAGCGGTCAGAGTAAGATGTTGCCAACAATAATAAGACAAATAATAAACCACATCAAATTAAATTAAAAATGGATAAAGTATCTTCACCCCCATATCTCCGAAGAGGAAAGCAGAGGCACAGCCAGGGCACCTACGACTAGCCAAAAACACTGAGTCCCAATATAAGATAGGTGGCAAGCCTATCGCCAACTAGGTATATATCCAATTAAAAATTAAAAATTTGTATTTTGCCAAAACTAATCTCCTATTGTGCATCGACTTTTGTATATTTTTTTAAGTAACTACTTCTTCTCTACGGAAGTTCTTTGGTGCTACGGAACCCTTTGATTGTAAGCTCAACGCACACTTTTCTAAAACTTATTTAATCTTTTATTTAGTATACCGCAATGTAGTAGCAGTAACATAAGTTATTTACGTAGCTAACCCTAACAACATTCTGATCTTAACGCTAATAGGGAGAAATGGTCTGCAAACAAACCAACAAAACGACAAACATGACAAGTGATTTACAACCTTACTCCATCCACATTAAGTCCATAATGTGTTTGAATCAAGTGCACTAAAATTTTAAAATAATATTTAATAATCGCAGCCATGTTTGATCTGAATCTGTCGTGTGTTTGGGTTTTCTCGAAGTAATAATAATTGACTGAAGTGTGGATAACTATATCTGTGGTCTAGCGGTTCAGGTGTTGGACTTGACTCCATGAGGTCCCGGGTTCGAATCTCGGGTCGGGCAACATAAAGAAAAAATTGGTTTTTCCAATTTTCTAATAAAAAAATGTTGCTCGGGATTGCATAATATGTGCTCGGTTGGCGATAGGCTTGCCATCTATCACATTATGATATATAGGCGTGAAGATACTTTTTTTACTTTATATAGATACTTTTTTAACTTTATATATTTTGATTTATGGTTACGTTAGAAAATTAAAATATCATTATTAATTAATGGTATTTCAAGTTTCACCTAAATCGTATATAATTCCCAAAGAGGTCCACGATCCCTAGCGATTCACCGGATCCAGCTAAATTCTGATATTTGTCTATGAAACTAAATAGTTTGGGGAATCTCTGATTTAAACACCACACAAACTCTTTTTTTATAGAGTTCAAGAGAATTTTAGTCTCTTTTATTTTGTTTTCTACATTATCACTCTGTATTTAGCTCTGAACGCTCTGTTTTTAGTTTAATTTTATAAGTAGGCATATAAATAAATAGTTAAGTTAGCTAGATCTCTACCAGATTCTCTGAAAGTCGCTTTGTTGGCGATCAGATAGAAACTTCTTAGCTAAAATTGAATTGAAATCGATCAGTTCTTTTCGAGTTTGAGCGAGACTATGTTACTGCATCATACATAATAAATAAATAAATTATACATAATACATAAGTAAAAAAAATATATAAGTTTGCTCTCAGTAAATAGCTCATTTATTTGTGATAAATCCACAGTGCTATTATTAAGATAATTTTAAACTATCGCTATCTTATTTTAACCCGACTTATCCAAGTAATGGAAAGAGACAAAACATATTTAGTACTTCCAGATTTTTTACCTGTGATTGTTAACTTGTACCATGGAATAAGTTGATTTAAAACGTTATAAGTGTACATCCTGACTAATTTGATATGTCTAAAATATTCTATCTCGTTGTTTTTTTATTCATTGAAAAAGGATAGCATACATCTGAAATATGTTTAGTTAGAGCTTAGCAGAAGTGTGTTTTTTTCCTAATTTCTCTCTTCATATCATCCTTCTCCTGACAATAACAATACCACAAAAAAGGATTAGCAAAATTGGTCGATCTGTTCAAGTGTGACCTCGGGGTGAACCCCATATGGATTCATTTTTATATATGTACTAGCCAACCCAGCGAACATCGTATCTATCGCTTGACATTAACAACTGCCACATAAAATTTGACGCTCCGAAAGTAGCACAGTCTGCCGGATCCAATGCAAAACATTCCAAAATCAACGTCTACTTACAAATAAAAAAAAATTGAAAAAAATTTTTTCAGTAGATCAAATTGTGAACCTAAACCATTCTCGAATCCCCTTGAACTTGTCACACACACAATTTTTTTTTTCAAAATCGCTTCAATCGCTTAGGCGGAGTTCAGTGAAACACAGGCACACAAGAAATATATAAATATAGATATAAATTAATGGTGGTAGTTCTGCTTACACATTTCTTAAGTACCTATTGACAAAAAAACAATCATTTTGTAGTTTAGATATCTGGAATATTCCACTAATGAAATCAATCAGAAAACATCATCTTGTCGCCGGTCGCACTTCAGTAAATACTAAATACGAGAGTATGAATCATTGAAGATTTATTTCATGTAATATAATATATTGTTAAGTCAGGTCAAACATCGACCACGCTGCCCCAAATGACTGTCACCTTGCTGACCATCACAATTTGTGACTGTGGAAAGTGGAGCGTGACCGACTTATTTAAAGGTATAAAGTATTTCAAGGAAAAACGCAACCTAATTTAATGATGGTAGAAAATACACTTATTTTTCTATGATGATCCAAAAATGGTAATGGTTTTGCCAATCTCAGTCTTGTGTTTAACCCTACCGTTTCAACCAAAACGCGATACCAAAGATGTTAAAAGTGCGTTGCCAGACTTGGCTGAAATTTTATGCCACTTTTGTATGTACGTTTGCCTATCTTCTGGGAACATGTCTATGGCGAGAGACAATCTAGACTGACTCACTGCATCTATACATAGTATAAAGCAAAGTCGCTTTCCGCGTCTGTCTGTATGTATGTATGCTTATATCTTTAAAACTACGCAACGGATTTTGATGCCGTTTTTTTCAATAGGTAGAGTGATTCAAGAGGAAGGTTCATATGTATAATAACATGCTTCATATATTAGAGAACCACTGATAATTTCAAGATTTCTAATGCGAAGTCGTAAATAAACATATTTTTTGCGCTTGCATTGCAAACGCTGACTGAACTCTACGAGATAGATCAAAATAATGTACTAAGTATTGTTTACCCTAAAAAGGTCTACAAAAAAGTTCGCGATGGTATATGTTTATCTCTTAGGGATAACTTACAATAACCAATTTTTATCCCTTACTTTTTACGAAAAATAATGGCTCATTTACGAAGCGATTTAAAGCAATACAATATTAATCCTTATCTAATTAAGTATCTTAAATAAGTTTTAAATTTAATATAGAATAATATAGCCCTTTACAGTAATTAAATTAAACGAATGGTTTCGGAGATATTACAGGTTTAAAATATAGGGACATCGCGGTTGCGGCGGTACCGGCTGGCCGCGGTGCGTGCGCGACGAAGCACGCGCCTTTTTCATAGGACTGTAATTTACAGCGATCGCACGCATTTATCGGAGCGACATTTTTTATCTAAATTGTATTTACGTTCGTAATTTAATAATCCACACTAATATTATAAAGTTTGTATGCGAAAGTAACTCTGTCTGTCTGTCTGTTACGCTTTCACGCTTAAACCAGTAAACTTCTTTGCGTAAAGTAAAAAAAAAACCTTTAAAAGTAAACAATAAATTTTTAATTTGTTTTTTTTTTTGTGGCCTGGACCGGAAATAGAACCCAAGATCTCAAGAAGTAATTCCAAAGACGGACGGTTAGACCTCAGCGACGATACGTATATTTCTATAATTTCAAAAAAAAACTGTTAGAGGTTTCCATAACTTGCTATACAGTTTAATTTAACAGGATTTGCCGAAGTGGAGATAAAACTGTAAACACAATAACGTATTCCTATTTATCTGAGGTGAAATTAGAAAAGAGAAAGTGTATGATCAGTTTTGACAACAAAATTGATGAATTGATTTTAATATTTACAAAAAAATAGATGAAACTTTTGATAGCGATATAGGCTAAATTTTGTCTTAAAATTTTAACGAGCAGTGTTGGAGAGCTAAATATCAAATTAGTAGACTACGCGGGCGAAGCCGCGGGTAACAGCTAGTTAGAAATATAATACAATAATCTGACTTAATTGATTATTTTACTAGCCGGCGATAGGGTCGTCGAAAAGTAAAATTATGTCGAAAAGGCTATTATACGGTCTCAGAGTATTTGGAAGATGAACATGCTTGGGGATAGAGATTTCAATCTCCCACTGCAATTTGTAATGTAATTTGTTGTACCTTTTATTTAAGTTAAAATCAGATTGTAATTTGTATTTTTAATCTATACTATATTGTAAATATTATTATTGAAAAAAAGATAAGCCCGCTGAGTTCATTTCGCCGGATCTTCTCAGTGTGAGGCCGCGATTACGATCCGGTGGTAGTTTAAAAAATGTCGACGCGCACAAATACCACTTGTATGTGTAGAAGAAACGGCGAAACAAACTCCTCGGCAACCATAACTTTCATTATATTTGGTTAGTAATTAAATTAATAATTATTACAATTATTTTACTATAAATTCTTTTCTATAAGAAAATCCTTGACACTATAATACGTTTTCTCTAACAACAAGTCTACCTTCCTTCGAAATATTTTCAAGGGAAGTGATTTGAGATTATCAGGAATTTGGTTTTATATACAATTTATTTATTTTATTTAATTTTACAATCTCGGAAAACTTAGGTACAGCTATACAAAGTTCATAAAATATTCAATTACAAAAATAAGGCCAATTACAAGTTTCCAAATACCTATTACAAACAAAAGGACATACAGTAAACATTATTTTTATAAATATTAAGTTTTTGGTTCATCACTTGCAATTTTAAACCGTTTCATAAAAAATAATCCTTTATTGAATAAAATGAACTAAAGTAGTATGATTCAAGTAAAAACTGCAAAAGCTCCAACTTCATAAAGAGTTAAAGAAAAAATATTCATTACGAGGGCCAAACTGAAAGTTCTTAGAAAATCAAAAACTAAGCATTCTAGCAAGTTATTAGTTTTATTATAACTTTTCAAAATAGCGTCCATTTACATCAATACA
>NJDD01000654.1:156218-178876 GCA_002245505.1 Calephelis nemesis
ACTCAATATTATTGGTAAAGAGTTCTATTTTCAAAATTTAAACTTATATTTTTAATATAATGCTTTTAAGTTGCCAGTTCTAAAAACTTTCAGTTTGGCCCTCGTATTATTATACCTTCGAACCATCATCTAACTTTTCCAAAAAAAAATCACAATCCGGTGGTTATTCAGAGTAATAGCGTAAAAAAATATTCCATCAACTTTGTAACCTCCCTGTGTTGGTCCGGGCTCCTTTACAGAAGAGACGATCTGAATTCCTGCCAGGCAGCTCGTAAAAGGCGAGCTTATAGGCTTAACGTCACTAACACTGTGATATCTGACTACTCGTAGAGTTTCGCAGCGACTCACCCGGATTAGCACCACTGCCTTACCTATTTCTGCCGCCATAACGTTATGACGGGTTCCGGTGTGGATG
Source organism: Calephelis nemesis (assembly GCA_002245505.1). Lineage (NCBI taxonomy): Eukaryota > Metazoa > Arthropoda > Insecta > Lepidoptera > Riodinidae > Calephelis > Calephelis nemesis. Next base: position 156,634 of record NJDD01000654.1, read on the forward strand.
TTAAGGTAGCCGGTAAACTTACTTTTGCTGGAGGCCTTACATCCCGGCCTCAGGTTGGCAACGCACCATTACCACCTATGGTGTCTCTAGATGGCATGAATTTCTTACCATTAGGAAATCCGTCTACTTGTTTACCTTTCAATATCATAAAAAAAAATCTCATTATTTTTTGGATTCGGTCTAAAAATAAGCAGAATTAAAAAATTATATTTGAAGACACTTGGCATAAGTAACTTAGCGTGAAGATAAGTTTATTTTAAGGTAATTTTCTGAAACTGTCGAAAAGCCAATCCTGTGTCAATTTTGTGTGATAGGTAATTTTACATAAATTATTAATAAGCTTATTTTACTTTGATTTCAGACATGTCACCTTGCTGAAGCTGCATTTGTGTGGAAAGTGGAACATGACCGCGATTTTATGTATTACATTATATACACGTGTTATAAATACCTATTTTATTTGATATTTACAAACTTGTACTTTTCTACAAATATCTTTAACTTTTTTTAAGATTCTGTAAAAATCAAAACCTGAAAGGCAACTTATTTACAGCAAATATGAGACCACCTCGGAATACCTATCTTTCTAAAAAAAACATCGAAATCGGTTTGCTATTGGCCAAGCAATCGCGTAACAAACATACGAATAAACATACAGTCAAACTAAGAACCTCCTCCTTTTTTGAAGTCGGTTAAAGGTAGTGTTTCCTATTTAATGTATTTTGAAATTAAATTTATTTGTTTGCTGAAAATGTGTGTTAGATGTTGTTACAAAAAATATTTGTAAATACCGACATAATATTGAACCACATCGTGGTGTTCAAATATTTAACATAAAAAAAATATCTTCACGCCTATATCCCCGAAGAGATAGGCAGAGGCACAGCCAGGGCACCCACGACTAGCCGAAGATACTAAGTCCCATAATGTGATAGGTGGCAAGCCTATCGCCAACCGGGCACATAATATCCAATCCCGAGCAACTTTTTTTTTATTATAAAATTGGAAAATCCCAATTTCATTTTTGTTGCCCAACCCGGGATTCGAACCCGGGACCTCATGCGGTCAAGTCCAACAACTGAACCGCTAGAACACAGAGGCGATTTTAAAATTTACACAAACTATTATTTTTATTTTTAACATATCGTGTTTTAATATTTAAACAAAATTTTAAAATGTAATTAGGTTCTACCTTAACTACTTATTACTAACTACTAACTACAACCTTAACCACCGTTTTTTTTTAAATATGTTAATGAATGCTATAATTGAAATGTGCAAAAGTGTTTAACTTTTAAATAGTGACGGTTACTTTAGTTTAAATGACTGTTGATCGAGAGGCTAGCGTAGACGGCTGTGTCCACCAACAACCGCTAGGCTCGGGTTCGATTCCCGACGGGGACAGGCTTTTTTGTGATGAAAATTAAAAAAAATATATTAAATTTCAATTGGTATCTATTTAGGTATATCTATGTATTAGAATCATCGACTTACACCCATAATATAATCATGTCATATGCTTACTTTGGGGTAAAATTCGAAATGTGGAACTTGTCCAGGGATATTTATTTATAATCAGAGTGAAATAGTAGCCCAACAGTATTTTTATATTTTGTATCTTTGCATTAATAGGACAGGTTATGATTTTCGTTACAATGCATTTTATATCGTAATTTCTTTTTTTTTTCAACAAAAACATTTATTTTCTATAGCTTCACAGTTTAAACCTATAACAATTTTTGATTGCTTACTTAAAAACTTTATTTTGATACATACAGCAGACAGTTTTTTCAGTAAATAAAATCAAAATGTTTCCTTGCGAAATAAGTATCTACTTACAGAGGTTTTAATTTAAAATTAAAGTCAAAAGCTCTTATTGCCATAATTCAACAATTAATCCTTTTAGACGTTCATTGAATTATGTGACTGAATGTAAAAAAAATATTTTCGTACATACCAATTCTTCCAGTAATCTTCATTTTCAAAAATAAAAATCAACAAATACACAAGAATAATAAAATCACTTTAATATTCACAAATTCAAGTTCATCACACAAAAAGTCTTTAGCATTTTAAACAAAAAAATTGTAGAAAAAAAAGAAAAGCGCGCGAATCCAACTGTCAACTCCAACTGAACGTCTTAATTAGGTATTGGTATAGGAATTGAGTTCAGAATTACATATCTTCCGCGTTATACCAATGTCAAAGTTTCGCGGAGTCAGCCATCATTGTGCAAGCCAGAAGCTGAGTACAATGTAGTTGCCCTCATTTGTGATAATGTATTATAAGTAAAAACCTTACGATACAGGTTGTGTGTCAACTTTATTTTATCTAATATGAATGTAAGAGAGTATTTTAATAGCTATTGATAAACACCTAGGCTTATGTCAAAACATAGTTTTATTCTGTGTTCCTCTAATTAAATTAAATTAAATGTCATCGGAGAAAGACAACCTTATGCGTATGCCATAAAGTTGCTTATAAAACCGAACATTTACCAAGATGGAAATAATACTGCTATAAGCGTTCATGGTAGGGCCCCTGAACGTTAATTAAATTAAGATGTTGCAAAAATATTTAAGTAAGTATACCAACCTATTCTACCACATTTTGGTGTGCAAGTATTTTAATACTTATAAAAAATGACATTTATTCTACATTTGTAAAATGAATCCCAAGTTCGCGTAGTCATTGCATCACGCCTGAACGGAGCGGAAGGACCATCTTTGCTTATTGTTTTTTTGTTGTGTTGGTCATTGTTAAGAGACCGACATTGTTAAAAATCGGGAAAATTTCAGGGAAAGTGAGAAAACAATATTTTAGTTAGTAGCTGTTATGTCAAGTAACACGAAGTTCGATGGGCTAGTTATATATATTTTAACTTTTCAGCACCTTTTTTAAGTTTGTAACCTGTGTCATTATTTATTAACTAACATTTTAAAAACGTTACAAATTTAATCCTATCCAACTTAATACACTATCGTCTACAAACCTAGCCAGACAGGAGAAAAAATGGCAAAAAAAACTCCTCGATGTTGGACTTGATTTCATGAAGTCCTGTGTTCATCCTGTCAAACAATAAAAATTAAACTTGGTTTTTTCAATTTTCTAATAAATACAAGTACAACGTTGCCTGGGATTGGCTATGTGCCCGGTTGGCGATAAGCTTGCCACATATTACATCGTGGGACTTAGTACATTCGGCTTGTTGTGATGCCATGCTTGTGTCTGTGCCTACCACATCGGGACATGGGTGTGTAGATACTTACTTCTTTTTAACGTCCAAATCACTTTCATCAAAATTGTTTAAGAAAAAGCTGAATTACTTTCATATTTTTATATTCACTCGCAAGTACTAAGCAGACGTCATTTAAGCCTATACCGCCTTATATTAAAATTTGACCGGTCCTTACAAACGTTACCTTGTATACATATGTGAAATACATAATCCTTAATTTGTTTTACGACACATGAAAATATTTATTCTTAAAACGTATATGCATGTAAACAATGCCTATAAATTTGTGTTTGTTATTTGTTCACTAATATTTTTGTGGCTTCTGTGCTTTTAGGTTCTCCGACACTCCCATGATCTCCTTGAAAAAGGTGTTTAATTTTTATGTTGAAACTTACCACCGGTGCTAAAGTTACTAAGCATAAACCAAAGAAATATGTTGATGTAACAAATAGTCAATAATGTATTTGACTTTCTTGCCAGGCAGCTCGTAAAAGCCGAGTATAAGCTCACCGTCACTATCACCGTGACATCTGACTAGGTGGTAGAGTTTAGCAGCGACACGCCCGGATTGGTACTACCGCCTTAGGTAGGTACCTATTCCTGCCGCCGTAACGTCATGACGAGTTCCGGTTCGGAGGGTAAGGTAGCCGGCAAACTTACTTTTGCTCGTGGCCTAACATCCCGGCCTCAGGTTGGCAACGCACCATTACCACCTTTGGTGTCTCTAGGCGGCGTGAATTTTTTAACATCAGGAAATCCGTCTGCATGTTTGCCTTCCAATATCATAAAAAAATACTAATTTCACATTCACTTTCAAGTTTTGGCGCAGAGATTTAATGACCACGTTGCCTTCTTGCAGGAATAGATAGTGATTAATTTACTACTTTTATCACAAGGGCAGACAGAGTAGATAATAGAGTACTGCCTCGAGTGCCTATTTCTATCGCTTTTCTGTATAGAGGGCGTTTCCGGTTTGTCGATGGCTTTAGATGAGCTGTCAGCTATGAAAAATATACCAGGTTTTGTTTTATTAGTTGATGACATACAGTACGTATATTCTACAATTCATAAATTCTAAGCATGTCGTTACCGATAATAATTATTTGTTCAAATACAATTACAAAAAACGATAAAAATGAGGTTACATTAATAAATTTCCTCACAATTGTGAAAACAATACAGTGATAATTAATGAAGCAATGGTTCTTATTGTTAATTTATTATTCCAATAAAATAATTTTATTCATGTTAGACAAAAGAGTTTACAATCGTTCCGGCTCTTCAGCACGTGAGGCTGAATAAATAGTAGTTCCTTTGTATGTGGTTGATAAACGATGATATCTTTGACAGTTAGGATTTTTATTGCTCTTCCAATTTAAACTCAAAACTTTAATGCGAATTCTAGAAATTCCTCTTGATTAAGTCTAGTTAAGTTTAGTTGGAGATATATATGGATGTTTCTTATATTTTCTTTCTGTTATGTATCTATAATCGGTTTGTCTGTTTATTCGTTTAACTTAGACAAAATAAATTAATATTGATCTAAATAACAAAATAATTTTTAGACGTTTAATTATTATAGCATAGGGTTATTAGATAAGTAACTTTTATTAAATAAATACTTTAGGTCTTAGAACTATCCACAAAAACTTTCTAACTCTTTATATTATAGGTATGCATAGGATATGAGTCAATGAAACTAGTAGGTACGTAGGTTGGTCTCGGGCTCCTTCATAAAATCACTCTTTTCCTGTCAAGCAACTCAAAAGAGGTGAGTCTCGATATCTTTGTCACTAGCACCGTGACTATGACCAGACAGTATTCATATTAATGCCTTAAGACCAATATTAATAACGGTTGTCTTGTCTTGCTTACTTGACAGGTAATCGCGGCTATTTTTCAATAGTTATCAAAAATATCTTAGCAACAAACGATTATACATAATGATTAATGTAAACATATGAACTATCTTTATCTGTTGGTAGTTTATGAATATTGGCCGTTACTTATACCTGCCGCACTAAGGTAAATTTTAGCGGTGATCGTGTTTCGCATATGAAGTTTGAAATGTAAATCTGTGCAAAACAAACGTTGCTAGTAAATAAATAAATAATAAATAAATAAATTTCACTGGACAAGTTACACAAATTGAATCTAACCCCAAAGTAAGCAAACTATATGCTTGTGTTATAGGTGTTAGTCAACGATACCAATACGTAGAAATACTTAAATAGATACTAGAATAAATTACATAAACACCCAGACCCGGAAATGCAGACATCTAAATGTTCATCACACAAATGCCGGCCCCTGTCGGGAATCGAACCCGAGACTCGCGGCTGATCGGTGTAGTTTGGCGGGTACGCTAGCCACTCGACCAACAAGGCGGTCAACTAGTAATAACATTCGGTAATGGTTACTAGATTACTAACGGGCGATAGTATCGAAAGTCGTTTCTACCTGAAAAAGTAGAAACTGTGTTGGCTTCCAGTTCAGTATCATTAATGTTGTTTTTATTTGAGTAGTCCACTCAAATAAAAACAACATTAATGTGATAAAAACGTTACTTTGAACAAACGAACATCCGATAAACATCAATACAGCTTCCCGCCAAAACATGAGTACCATAGACTCCACATAATTCAGCCAGCGCTTTCCTCGGCACGTTCGACATTGTGACCCGCTCGATACAACCTTTTTGTTCAATATTCATAATGACAGCTCTAGATGCTATTAATGTCATTTGTCAGGATTTGTATTTTTTTTTGCACCGGGTATATGCATAGAAAATTGCATTCAGCCTCGGATGTATATAAATTTTCCAAGCGATTACTTTCTTCAATCAAATATAACTTCACTCCTTATTAGTTCATTAAATTTAAGAATCTAGCATGAAATAAAGCAAAAAATAGCTAAATATGTGTAAATTAAGGTCGCTCTGCCTATGTTATCTCTTGCGTCTATTTGGCTTTTAATTACAGGAACTACACACTTTCATGATCTTCACACAAATGCCTAGCCCCGTCATTCGGGTTCGGTGAATCGAAACGGTTGCTTGGTGGTTGAAGAGCCTTCATTTCATAGGTTGGAAGCATTTAACGACCTATATATGTTCGTTAAAGCGGCGTTTTGTAAGTATTTCGTAGTTAATAAGTATATTAGGTTTTAATTCTCTGTAAAATAATATAAATGACAGTGATAACATTAATTATAGAGTTATAAAGACTTTTGTACAAGTAAAATATATTTGAAACCATTCTTTTGGCGACGCGGCACTTAAATTTGAATTTTACTTTAAATTAATCATAACCCGTTTTTAAGGTTTTCTCTAGTAGCGGAATCATCTTGACATGTTAATTTTGGCCTCTCTTACAGATTACGTGCTGTCTATCTGTCATATAGCCCGCCAGAGACGAGCTGGGCAACAGTCGGCCGCCCTAAACAGTCCAAGGCGGTAGGGCTTTTGACGTTTAACCTAAATTGGTACTACTCCGTTATATAATAACCGTTTACAACTGTCCAATTTTGATTTGGAAAGGCGAGCAGTAGTTACCGGCCTCTGGTTGGCAACGCACCATTACCAGCTTTGGTGTCTCTAGGCGGCGGGAATTTCTTATCATCAGGAAATCCGTCTGCTTGCTTGCCTTCCAATGTTATAAAAAAAATAAAAATAGACGAGCTCTTAAAAATTAATAGTAGGTAGATAAGTATACCTACATGTTGCCCCGTGTTGATCCTGGCTCTTTTGACCATCTGCCTTTCTACCAGTCAGCTCGTAAAAGGCGAGCATAGAGTTACCGTCACTAACACCGTGACATTCTATTAGGTAGACTCGCCTGGATTGGTACTAGGGATTGCAATCCGGTCCGGCGGATCCGGTAATCCGGCGGATCCGGCGTGTTTTTGGACCTACCGGATCCGGTGAGTCGGCGCCGGATCCGGTGCCGAACCCGGTAAAGCAAAAAATACGCGAACGCGATCTGGGAACTTCGCACGCGCGCGACATTGCCACCAGGGGGGTTAGAATGTGCACTTTCGTCTCGGCGCGATCGCGTCGTTTCGCTTGGACGATGCGTTTCGTTTCAAAACGTTATCGTTTTTTATAAAGCTAGAACAATCATAACTTGAAGCGATATCGTGTAAACGAAGGGTAATGACCGAATTTGTATGAAAAAACAAAATTTTGTCTTTGACGACACGACTTAAAACACATCAATATCAAATTTGTTATTTGTCAATTATTGTCAGACGTCTAACGTCTATCGCCGACGTCACGTTTTGTTTGGCACGAACGTTCTACGCTTTTTGAGTTTGACATTAAAAGCGGCCCGAAACGAACGTTCGTTGCAAGACGACGGTGGTTCATTCTAACCCCCCAGATCGCTAGTCGTGCCGCGCGGCGAGGCACTGTCGTCGCCAACACCGGCTCTGCATGCACTTGTTGTCAACATGCTGTGTCGACATATTAGCTAATCCAATTTCACCTTTACTGTATGGAAAATGGTTGGTATTACTTACATAATCCAAAAAAATATGAGGAATATTTGAGGCAAGCTGACGATACATTTTTTATGCCTAAAAAAATATCATACGACAGGAAATGAAAAAAAAATAATAAGCCGATTCGTAAGTTATGAAAATGTGACAGAAATAGCAGACGAAAATATAGATTCCAATTCCGATTCTGATTCCATGTCATTATTGCCAATAGAAAAAACATTACATTAAAAGAGGAACTAAAAAATCAAATCCTGCAAGAAATAAAAGGGTATAGGGGGAAAGTTAATGCTAAAAAAGAAACAGATTATGAGAAAAAACTTAAAAAAGAAATGACTGCGTATGAAGTAGAAGGAGTAAAAGGAAAACACATTTCGCTGAACTTCAGTTACTTGATGGCGATTAGGCCAACCAGTGTTGAGGCAGAAAGGGCCTTTTCTGCCGCAAGTTAAATTTGTAGTGCCATCAGAAGCAGACTAGGAGACAGTACAATAAACACTATTTGTTTTCTTAGATCATTTTTTCAGGCACAGAAATAATTTTCATTTGCATTTTGCATTGCAAAAAATAAATGCTTTTTGTTTTTGCTTAGGATTATGAACTGAAGTTATTGATTTTATAAGTACAAATTTAAAAGACTGTTTTGTTATATAACTGTGTAGATTATTAATACGAGTTTAATAGTATTATTATTACTTAAGTACTTTCAGATACTTACATAAATAGGTACAGCAATAAGTGAGAGTCAGACTGACTACTTTATTATTAAAAATAGTTTCATAATTTGATTTAGTACAAATAGTTCCAAAAATTACAATAAATACCAAAAAATAGAATTAAAAGTGATTTTATTTTCTATAAATACGTATTTTATTTTCTTTTTATACATTATTATCAAAACTAAAAACCACTAAATACTAGGCCCTAAGTAACTTTAAAATCCGGCCGGATTGAAAATGATACCGGATTGCAATCCCTAATTGGTACCACCGCCTTACCTATCTTGCCGCCATAACATCAGTGTTTGCCGTTGACGTGTTCCGGTTCGGAGGGTAAGATAGCCGGTAAACTTAATTTTGCTCGAGACCTAACATCCCGGTTTTAGGTTGGCAACGCACCAATACAACCTTTGCTGTTTCGAGGCGTCGCGACGCCTCGAAACGACGAACGTGAATTTTTTACCATTAGGAAATCCGTCTGATTATTTGTCTTCCAATATCATAAAAAGATATAAATAGAGAGTTTGATACATAACGAAGATGTTAAACCATGGTACTGAGTAGGTACCTCCCATGTCTTAATCAGTTGTGTTTAGTTGCTGCAAAATTTCACGTAGAATTCACTACTATTAAGTTTTTAAAATCGATGAACGCAGTAATATGTTTCACCTATAATATTTGAAGGCGAAGCCGGGAGGCCCCAATTATTTCTAAACAGTCTTTTAGTCTCTCGAGAGTAATCTCTTCGAAATATCTCAATAAAAACTCGATTTTTCAGGACGAGTCTTATTTATTTGGAAGTTATTATTCAAAGGCGTGAATCTTCATACTTGGTTAGTTTCATAATGCTGGCCACCCGCTATGACTTTAACAATTAATGACGTTCATTATACCAAACACCCAACTGACATCCAACTGCGTGGGAAACGGGGTTGGAATAGCTACCATTGTGGAGACACGTTCTTTTAAAACAATGACAATGGAAAACATAATCTATAATTTTGAAAATAGAAGTTATTTTTGAAAAAACCGTTTAAATTTGTAAAAAAAGGTGAGAAATTTCGTGTAGTAGTGTGATTTTTTATGCGCAGATATTTAGTCTTTTAAGATGGCCGCCACGCTGTCTGTACCTTTCTTGGGGAATTTGTTTTACCATTCTTGACTGGCTAGGTTTGGAAACGGTTGGAAACAGTTTACGGTATCTCTAAGGAGTTTGTTTAATATTATGACTACTTACTTGATGAGATTGCAAACAGCCGCAGTTTACTGTAGATTTTTTTTATGTTATAGGAAGGCAAACAAGCAGACGGATTTCCTGATGGTAAGAAATTCACGCCGCCTAGAGACACCAAAGATGGTAATGGTGCGTTGCCAACCTAAGGTCAGGATGTTAGGCCTCGATCAAAAGTAAGTTTACCGGCCATCTTAGTCCTTACCCGAACCGGAACACGTCATGATGTTATAGCGGCAGGAATAGGTAAGGCGGTGGTACCAATCCAGGCGAGTCGCTACGAAACTCTACCACCTAGTCAGATGTCACGGTGCTAGTGATGATAAGCCTATGCTCGCCTTTTACGAGCTGCCTGGCAAGAAAGGCAGATGGTCTATTCTGCAAGGGAGCCCGGACCAACACAGGGAAAAGTGAACTTAAAGTATTTTTAATCTCCGACAGAAAACTAGGGGTATTACGAGTTTGAAGTCACGTATGTGTGTCTGATTGTTTGTCTTTGGCATTAAACGGATGGAACGATTTCGATGTGGATTTTTTCATTTAAAATCTGACGTGTTCGAGATGATTCTTAGGTTGTAATGCGTCTGGTTTGGTAGAGGTTAATAGAAATTTTTTATTTTAGTTTTATTTATTATTTAATTACCAAGATTGTGAATATATTTTGCTTCAATGTTTTACTAGGTAGGTATTTTTGTACCGCTACTAACTGTAATTACTTCGACATGAAATGTATTTGCTTACTAAATATGTGGATACCGTATTAGTATGCAATATGATAGTAATAAATATTATAACAAATGTACAGAAATTCAAAGATCTTTGTTGACCACGCAATAGCTAGTGTTGGCAACTAGATATATTAGGACACTGACGAGGGCTCGGTCAAGAGCGAATGCCTTTACTATACTATAGGTACAAAATAAAAAAAAAATAACTTGCATGGTTCACGTAAATAGGGATGTGCCGGATCACTAAAAATTTACATCAGCGGATACGAATCCAAACACGGATTTTTGGTGTCAAGATCCGTGGATACGAATACGGATCTTAAGTTTGGTATTCAGTTAATAAAAAGTTTACATGATAGATAATATTTCAACTTCTATTGTGCGTATATTTATAGCTTACTGACACTAGACTCTGACCGAATAATTTTACAGATTGATTGCAACTGACATAAAAATTACAAAGCGAAATAATCTTATGAAAAACATAAAATTTGTCTTTCGAATACGGATAAGTATTACACTTTAAAACTAAGTAGTTAATATTTATGGTACAGAAGTTACACCTCCAACAAAATAAAATACACGTCAAATCTCACTAGGTACAATCTTCTCCCCACTTACTTCGTGATTATTGCCGAAACCTGAAAAGTCCTCCTGGGCCTCAGGTTATTAATGGACGATCCTTAATGCTAAATATGTACAAATATGCTTAGTAGTGTAATTTGGGATCAGTTTGTATTAAATTGTAAGTGTGTCAAGTGTAATTAGTTTTTTACTGCTACCTAATCACTTATGCACTCGTACTTATAGAACTTCGCATATGTATGAATATTAATAAGTTAAATGATCTCTACAAAATTTGCCATTAAATAAGGTAATGAAAAGATACGAATGTTTCTGTTACCTTGGATCTCTGCGGTTACGGATACAGATATCCGACACGTCACTAGGTGACAGCATACGCTATGAAAGAAATAAGATTTCATTAAATTACTATAGCAGATAGATAGAGCCCTATGTCTTATTGTCATCGGATCTTACTCTACAATTGGAAACATTTCTGTAAATAATTATCTACATAACATAAATATACAGCAAAATAATTAATTTCTACTTATAAATGTGGTTGTCAGCTTGATGGAACATGACAGTGACTAGCATTGGACGTTTTTGCGACAGGTAAGTAAAGGTGAGGCGGTGGTGCCAAGGCGGGCATAAAACTTTGCAACTAAACTTAGTGCAATACTAAAGAACCGAGCCTGTGCAAGTTGATTGACAGGCAAACCAGTTTGGCGCAACTTTTGTATAAAAAAATAATTAAAAAAATAAGTTGGCTATGTTTTTACTCGCCCAAACCATAAGACACTAATTGCCTTATATCTGAATGCCTTTAGAGTTACTTTCAAATTATACGGGTTATTTTTTTTTCAAGTAAACTCCATGCAAAATTCGGGTTTGCTTATCTATGGAAGTCCTGCCTCTTATCATGTAGTATTTATATACTCTTTGAGGTAAACAATATGGCAAAGTCCATAGTGGAGTTTTGGCGCCATCGAGAGAAATGATGGTCGAAGTTTTTTCATAATTATTGAATTTCGTGTTCATATTGAGTGAAATTAGTCAATTTTGGTGGCCTTTTGTACAATTTTGTTCAGTGAAAGTGCACAAATGAAATAATCATGAAGGAATTAGCGTATCCTGTATTTCCTCGTTGCCGCCAAATCTCCTTACATGAGCTTGAGTAACGAAGCCGCCGCTTTACCCAAGAGCCTGACATGACTTACTGACGACTTATGACTGCTGACTAATCATAACTTATTAAAATTGATGTAAAACTTTATGCAAATTTCTACTTGACAAATGGCAAAATACTAACGTGAAGGCCAAAACTTAAAGAAAGAAAAAAGTCCATAGTAGCACCACGTTTGAAAGTGAAAGGAAGGTTAAACGGGTTTTTTGGCGCCATCGTGAATGAAGATGGTCGTAATTTTTTCACAATTATTGAATTTAGTGTAAAATATGAGTAAAAATGGATAATTTAGGTGGGAATTACTTTCATTTTGTTCAGTGAAAGTGCACAAATGAAATAATCATGAAGAAATTAGTGTATCGTGAATTTCCTCGCTGCCACCAAATCTCATAGACGAGCTTGTGTAACGAAACCACCGCTTTACTCAAGACCTAAACATGACTTTGCTAAATAGTAACTAACGACTGAAACAAAGAATTAATACGAAAGACATGAATTGAAAATATATAACAAGAAAAGATTTATTAATACGGAAGACGTGGCTGTATGGACTCAGATCCTTTGCCTTTCCCCGACTGGGATAAAATTAAAAAACAACAAGCAACAAGGATGGTTAAACGATTTATCAACTTTCAAAATGCCAACAATTGTGGGCGACAATTAGAAACAAACGAATGTTAGAAGTTGAAGCACTCACGAAAGTAGATATACCTATAGGTAGGTGAAGCTAAATAAACATAATATCACAAAAATAGAGAATGGGTTTCATCAGCGCTCCCGAATAGGAAACCACACGAGCCGTGATCTAAACGTAGAAATAAGATCATATTCGTATTTAAAATACTAGATTAGGTAAAAATGAAACGAATTCCTGCATTTTGCAAACACTCGAGCTTATCAAGCCATTCTTTAAGTTTTTGTAAGTACCTACATGATAGAATAGAACGTATAAAACACGTTTTAGAAATTTCGATGACGTGCATTCCAATTAAAATCTCTACTTAAAGTTAGCTCAAAGATTTTAGCTAACACTAGCTGACCCGGCAGACGTTGTTCTGCTATATTTTTAATGTGATTTTAGTAAAAAAAGATGGGATGAGTAACCCTTATCACCTAGGGGTATAAAAAATAGATGTTGGTCGATTCTCAGACCTACTCAATATGCTCACAAAATTTCATGAGAATCGGTCAAGTCGTCACGCATCACGCACACCGTGACACGAGAATTTTATATGTTTAGATATTGTACATATATAATACGGTTTAAATTCTTCTTCTTCGGCGATAAGGGCGTCAAGATTAAGGATTCCTGCACCAATATGTAGTAATAATGTAAAATTTTAGTATCCACACTTATTTACGCTCAGTTAGTAACTACCAGACGTCACTTAGCTTACGTCTCGTAACGTCTGCGGTCTAGACAGCAGCAAGAGGCGGGGCGGAAGGCAGCTACGCCCCTGTAGGTATAAAAGAGACGGCTTTGGATATTAAAACTTTTGTGAGCTGCTTACCGTTTGTGCTGATCTATAGATCGGATATGACAACCCCATCGCTAGTTAAATAATCTAGTAATTTAGATACTAAATTATTCCACTAGTATATTCTGTTCTGAGTGACTAGACTAGTTGAATATACATACATTTCAACTTGTTATAGATTGAATAGGTAATTACTAACGGGATCAATGGTCTCTGTGGTCTAGTGGTCCTGCGTTGGATTTGATTTCTTGATGTACCGGGTTCGATTTCACCAGCAGGCAACTTAAAAACTAGAAAATTTGTATTGACAAATTTTCTAATGAAGATAACGTTATGTGCCCGGTTGGCGATAGGCTTGCCACCTATCACATTGTGGGACGTAGTGTCTTCAGCTACTCGTGGGTGCCCTGGTTGTGCATCTGCCTATCCCTACAGATATGTAGGCGTGTTGATACTTTCTTATTTGAGACCACTGGTGTCAGAGTGCTGAGCAGCAACTGTAGGGTTACCTACTCTTGAATCTCGATTTCATGCAAACTGGAAATTGGAATCGGTTTTGTCATTTTAGGTATGCTTAAACAAAGAGCTGGCGGCCTATTAACATTTAGTTCCAAAAGTCCCACCCTTGGTCTATATACTATAGACTACAGTTATTTCTTGTCTTCATGAGAGCCGGTTCCTTGTTGTTTGTTACGACATAATAAAACCTAGTTGAATCCTGCAGCTCACCCGTAGTGATGCGTCGGGTCAAACCAACTTTCGTAAGATAGAGAAGAAAAACCCTAATTTGGATGCGTCTTGCTGCGCTGTTTGCGGGCTGCAACAGGTTTTTTTTACTGTAGTGGGTTTTTTACGATAAAATTCCTTGTTGGTCTGAGCTCCTTTGCAGAAAAGACCAGGCAGGCAGGCAGTAAAAGGCGAGCATAGGCTTACCGTCACTAACACACGTACATCTTACTAGGTGGTAGAGTTTCGCAGCGACTCACCCAGATTGGTGCCACCGCCTTACCTATTCCCGCTGCTTGCCGTTAACGTGTTCCATTTCGGAGGATAAGGTAGCTGGTAAACTTACTACTTCTAATCTATGTTTGGTATACGGAACCGAGGGTGAATTCGGTTTTACTTACCCGATTTATATAACAATTGCCATCACAAATTTAAAACTTTAGAGTATGCCAGAATTGCAAAATTTTATGATCAGCTTTTACTTTACGTGTTCACAAATTCTAACATTGTCCATTCCTACCCCATATCCCCTAATCCTAGCCCCAGTATACGTATCTAATTTGTTTGTTAAAAGCACGCTTCTCCTCAAGTGCTTATGGATTTGTGCTAAATTTTTAAATAAATAGTCCTCTCTTTGTCGGGATTTAAAACGCGTGTTCGGTTTTTAGAGATTTACACTTCTTTGCTTTTTTTTACAATGTATTAAATAAGATGACGAAATCGTCCGAGAAACTATTATTAAATATTCAGCTGTGATTGCAGATTACAAAAATCTAGGACATACAGAAGTCGAACCTATTCAACAACAGAATTCTCTCAATGCTGTCTATTTACCTCATTAGGCCGTTGTCAGAGAGGATAAGGACACTACCAAGGTACGCGTTGTATTCAATTTCAGTTGTGTTCGCGTCTTGTCCAGGTACAAATGGAGTGACACTAAACGAGAATCTTATGGTCGGTCCTGCTCTCCCTAAAGTAATGGTCTATAAATTTTAAATCTCTCTCTATATTAAACATTTATTAATCGCCTCTGTGGTCTAGCGGTCCGGGTGTTGGACTTGACTGAATGAGGTCCCGGGTTCGAATATCGGGTCGGCCAACAAAAAGAAAATTGGATTTTTCCAATTTTCTAATAAAAAAATATGTTGGTCGGGATTGGAAATGTGCCCGGTTGGCGATAGGCTTGCCACCTATTACATTGTGCGACTTATGCCCGATTTCACCAAGAGCCCCTATATTTAGGGGACCTTTTAACGTGTTTTAGGGGACTGTTTTATATGGAAACAGTCCCATAAGTCACGTTAAAAGGTCCCCTAAAGTATAGGGGCTCTTGGTGAAATCGGGCATTAGTGTCTTCGGCTAGTCTCTAGCTCTCTCTAGCTGGATGCTCTGGTTGTGCCTCTGCCTACATCTTCGGGGATATGGGCGTGAATATACTTTACTTTTATTAAACATTTTATATCAATTGTTAGATAACAATCCCAAAATAAAAAATTTTAGAAAACCCCATATAAAACCTGTATGCGTAAAGTACCTAACTAAAAAGCTTTTCTATAACACAACCTTTCAAATAAAATGAACTGCATCAAAATCAATTTATCCTTTCATAAACCACAGATAAACACACATACCTGCAGACGGACACACACACAAACACACAAATACAAACACACACTCACTAGTGCACGCACGCACATACACACACATATATAGACATACACAGATACGGCAAACTTATCCCACCTCTTTTTCCGCTGGGAGCTAATTAACAAAATAGTATCAAGTGCCTTTCAATATGCCAAAATGATTCTGTCAAAATAGTGTCGTTTATCTAATGCTCTGAACCGTTACAACATTAAGCAAACAATACAACAGTGAGCGCTGAAGTTATGACGGCAGCAACAGGTAAATCAATTTCGACGTTCCAACTTTCCAAGAGTCTTCTCATCACCTGACTGTATAAATAATAACTATAATCAACCTAAATTATTAGATCCTAGGTCCAAAAACTGGCCACAGATAATGAAAGATGATTGTAAAGAAAGAGACTCACATTTCATTGCGAAGAAAACTAAAGTAATGGAGTCAGGGTACTTGAAAGAGATGTAGCCAGAACCGATGTAAGAGTTTTAGTTGATGACGTAGTGCTAGATCAAGTTAATCAAGTTGTAGTTAGTAGGTCTTGGTCGTGCTATTAGCGGGGATGGCAATTAGGTACACCTCAAATGTAGAAAGGAGAGTGGAGTGGAGACCAAAGTGATCTCAGCCGCCCACGGACACCAGGAGTATCACAGATGCGTAGCCGACCTTTCGTGTTTTTAACTGACTCCAAAAAGTAGGTTCGATTCGACTTTGTGTATTTTACGCGTATAGGTAGGTACTTGACCTGAATGATGAACTGGTTTCGTTGGTTCTTTATCTATACATATAATAAATCTGTAGAAGGGTTAATTCTGTATATTGAAAAAATAAATAGCAGGGGTGTTACTGGATACCAAATCCAAATATGTGATTAAAAAAAATTTTGTCTGTCTGTAATTCAAATTCAAATTATTTTTATTTTTTAGGTAAGGCATCTTACTCTTAAAACACTAAATAAAATTATCCATAGACAAGTAATTACCTACATCACAAAATAAACTTAACAATATTTATAATTTAAACAGATTATTATTGACACATCAATGTGTTCGATCGATCGAACCGTTAGAATTCAACTACTCATAGTAACCTAGACTACGTATAATAAAATATGTATGTTCAGGCATCACGTGAATTCTAACGGTTCGATTTCGATGAAACTTGGTATAATTATACCTTATAATCCTGGGCATAAAATGGGATACTTTTTATCCTGAAAAAATACGTAGAAAAAAAAACTTAATTTTTCAGTTTTATCACGAGAAGACCGACATCCGCGCGGACGGAGTCGCGGGCGGAAGCTAGTTAGGAATATAAATCATCATTCTGAGGCGGTTCTATATCATCATAGTCCCATGAGTCCCATCATGAGTACCTACGCTTTTTTCTTAAATAGAATCCTGTAAGAAAAAAGCGTAGTCGTATTCGTTTGGAAATACCGCCCTTGGTAACAGGTGGTGTTGTGTGGAGTAAGAAGTGTCTTCGGAATAGCACAGTTGTAGATCACCACGCACCAAGGTGATGGGCAGGATACCTTAAACCCTGATGCCCGAAGGTAAACTCGTTGGACAAGCCATTTCCTAGTGAGGTTTTGGCAGAGGGTTTACTATTTAGGTTACACTTTGCATTTTTCCACCGTTAGTTTATGGAAATAAGAATTGAGTAGTAAGTAAGGTATGAAAGTAGGACAAATGCGTTCGTCAATTATATTATTACTTTTAATAAAGTAAATAATTATATAAAGTAATTGGAAATAAAAGTATTTTATTATTTGTTTTATATTTATACATATTTTATTATTCATTGCAGTACCTTCTTACTTTTGCTCGAGGTATAACATCCCAACCTTAAGTTGGCAACGCAACATTACCACCTTTAGTATCTCTAGGCAGCGTAAATTTCTTACCATCAGGAAATCCGCCTGCTTGTCGACACTTCCAATACCCTTTAAAAAAAATTAAGTCAAGTAATAAGGTAAATATAAATAAAAAGTTGAAAGATATAGATATCCACAACAATATAAGACCAAAGCCGATTTATCAAAAAAATTAACAAAACCTTATACTAACAAAAAAGATTTAATTCAAAACGATATTATTTGATATTGGAACAATTTTAAATTTGGAGTGGGAGGACGCACCTGATTGGTGGAGCGGAGGGTGGCTGCGATTATCACCAGCCAATCACAACCGCCCTCAGAACGTGCCCTATCTCAACTTCGCACCCCCTGATTTAAGGGCTCTAAGGTTCTGTTTGCGTTGCATTTTCGTTGTTTGTCAATTTAATTGATGTTCGTTTTTTAAAAAGGGGTTCGATGTTCTGAGGGCTCTTGTGGAAGGAAGTATTAATGATTTTAAGTGGCATTTTTATATTGTAATTTTAGAGCTAGGTGTTGCATTTCATGTTTGAGCTCACCGTAGTTGTACTCTGATTACGGTAGTGATAAAATTACGCTTAAGACATAAGGTATTTATTGGCCGTGGGTTAGCAATGGAATATTTCCATTTTTGGGGGTCTATAGGCGATGTAGGTACTTAGTAACCTTAGTCAAAAAAATCTTAATATTTGATTGAGTATCAAAAGTTATACTCGTATAGTCGAAGATCCGAGGTTTGGTCAACCTACACCGAGCTGATAATAGGATGAAACCGGTTTTATAGCAAATTTAGTATATCAGAAAATATATTCAAATGGGTTGCCTAAAAAAATCCTAGTCATTTTTTTTATTTTTTTTAATGTTTTTTTATTTATTATTTGGTGCACTATTAAGATTTTATCCCGACTTAAAGTAGGAATAAGACGAAGTTGCAGAAGTTGGGTTGCCTGTTGTTTATCTGGGTTGCCAGGTATAAACAGATAATTGTCAATGCTAGTTACATTCACAGGATCGGATAGTAGGAGAATAAAAATATATATAAATTATGTGCAGTTTCATTACAAGTTTTAAAATTTTTGTTACAATTTAAGTTGATACTGTATAGGGTTGCCTGAAAAAAAATTGGAAATGTTAAAAACATTTTTTTAAATAAGTAATTAAAAATATTCGGTCCAGGATTTTTTTTTGAAAAAATTCCAAGTTTTAAAATTTTTGTTACAATAATTTAGGTTGATATATACCTAGGGTTGCCTGAAAAAAATTGCAAATGTTAAAAACATTTTTTTTTAAATAATTAAAAATATTCGGTCCAGGATTTTTTTTGGCAACCCATTTTTATATATTTTCTGATATAGTAAATTTGCTATAAAACCGTTTTCATCCTATTATCAGCTCGGTGTAGGTCGACCTAACTTCGGATCTCAGACTAATAGTCAAGTACCTATTTATCATCCACCATGTTTAGGTACTTCATGTATCGTAATAATTGTGAGAGAACATTGTTGTATCAAATAAGAAAACGATACTAATTTACTCCCTATTTTTTGTTGCAACCCACTAATATAAAATTAGTTAACTAGTTCACTAAGAAATAAATTAATGAAAGATAGTCGAAAGTGACCGATGTGTAAAAAAGCTTCGAAAAAAAATCTAATTTGGTTCAGTAGTTTCAGAGTTTTACTGACTGAACCACGAATAAAACCTAGCAGCGTACTGGCAATGTATCAATAATAACGCCATAAAAAATAAATGCTGTTCCATTTTTAAACAAAGAACAAAAGCAATATATCAAAATGGCCGACGCGACGCGAACAAAGGTTTGTTTTAGGTTTTACGGTTGTAACCTGATATTGTTTTGACGAGTCCTGTAGGCCCAAGCTATCGAGATGGAATTCCATACTTTCATGAAATGAGTTAAAACCAGCTATATATTTTGAACATACGGTTTTCATTCACTGTTCCTCGTCTAAAATTAACCTAGAAGTTTATCATCTGTCTTTCGGTATACCTTACTAGAGTTAGTTCCTAATCTAATTACTTATTGGCAGCAAGCGATATCCATTTCTGAAACCTAAAAAAGATTGCAATTTTTTTGTCCGAACTTGAAATAGGTATAGAATTAACTACTTAACTATTCAATGTAAGTTTCCGATAATAAACAAATAAATCAAATAAAAAAATCAATTCTCTCAATACGAGTATTTGACATGATATGCTAAGGTTAGGTTTCAACTTTAAAGGTAAGTCACCTGTGCGAGAGAGCTACTCTTCCTGGGCCATTAAATATTAAATTATTAATATTACATCTTACAATTCAGACGTAATAAATACATATAAAATTATTATTGGTGGGAATGAGTATGGTTGACTGCCTGCTTTATGTAGATGATGCTGTATTTTTGGGCTCTACTCCATCTGAGCTGCAGACACTGGTCACAGTTATGGGAGGTGATTGTTGAAACCAAAGTGTTTGAAAGAGACGTAGCCAGAACGGATGTAAGAGTTTCAGTTGATGATGTAGTGTTGGAGCAAGTAAAGGAAATTCTATATCTTAGTTGTGCTTTTAGCAGGAATGGAAGGTACACCGCGGATATAGAATAGTATGAATGGAGCGTTGGGTAAGCTATTTCAAAGCGAGGTTTTGATTCAAAATGCTAGACTCGCTTTGCATAATTCTGTGCTTATCGAACGTTGTTGTATGGAAGCGAGAATTGGGTATGTCGGAAAAAAGCATGAAAGTAGCATAAATGCGGTCGAAATGAGAGCGCTACGGAAAATCTGTAGTGTAACGTTCGCTGAAAGCATTCGTAACAATGAGATCCTAGAAAGAGTGGAATTGAAAGGAAGTGTTGGTGTTAAAATGCGAAAGGGCGTGCTTCGCTGGTTCAGTCATGTGGAAAGAATAACCGATAAAAGGTAGACAAAGCAGATATACAATGCGAATGTGGATGGATGTAGGTACCCGGGGAGACCAAGGCTGACATTTCACGATCAGGTCACTTGGATATTATCCGAGGGTGGTGTCAAGAATCTCCGAAACCGGCGTGTTTGTATGAAAAGGGTACCTAATTAACATGATGGAAGCCAGGCAGGTTTGTCAGGATCGTTAAGTTTGGCACCCGATACTCTCTGCCTAATCCTTAATGGACTGGGCTTGAAGATGTGCTAGTAATCATTTATTTATAATATTATTAAGTGTTTTTTTAAGATATTGTTATTTGTAATTATTTTATAACATGCTAATTAATATGTGTGTCAGTGTCTTATTTGTATGAGATGTGTGATGTGAGTGTTTATCATCACCTAAGTATGTTTTATTTATTTTTTTAACTTTTTTCAAGCCTAAATACTTAGCATTTCAATTTTATCGTAGCTTTTCATCAACCATTCACATATCACATTATTACAATCAAACAAAAGCTTTGAATTACCATTTCAACTTTTGTTTATGTACTAGCCCACCCGGCGAAATATTGATTTAAGCATTGTTGTTTCCATTTTCCCTGCAATTTTGCCGGTTATTTTTTTCATAAGAACTTTCCTCTGACAAAAGCTAAACTTAAAAGTTACCAAAATTAATCCATCCGCCAGGCGTGATCTGATAGCGACGAGAAACAGGGCTTCATTTTTGAAACTTCTTTAGAATCGTTGTGATTTCAAAACGGGTGCAAGGAAAAACGACAGGTAAGAGGCACAAATATATATTCATCTCATTCTTTTATCGATTTACTGAAGTTTCACTTCTATCGTATGTGAATCCGCACACACATCATTTTTATATAAATGGATTTATAACGTTGTTGTGTATAATAAACTTTAATATGATATAATAAGCGCACGCTTAAACCAAGAAAAAATAATGGGTCTGAGAGAGCACTATTAAAACTTATAAACCCATCCGCACGTAACATAATCAATAATTCAAGCGCAGTACTTACCCTGCAAATAATCGTCTTTGAATTCAATGTTATGTCAAAAAGTGAGTATTTCCTTAAAAATTCTTAGGATGGGATCCTAATTAGGTTCTTTCAAATATTTTTTAATCATACATGACAGAGAAAGATATAAGCGCACAGAAAAAAACAAAAAATCCTCTTTTTCTTTGAGTCGGTTAAAAGTCAAATCGAACTTACTCTAAAATGTGCTCTAAAAATGCAGCAAAATTAATACATAGTTGGAGTGGAGTTATCTGGTAAATACGAGGGCCAAACTGAAAGTTTTTAGAACTGGCAACTTAAAAGCATTATATTAAGAAAATAGAACTCTTTACCAATAATATTGAGTATACATTTCATTCATTTGTCATTTGTTTTACGATTTGGCGGCAAATTGAAAATTGTCTGTGCACGTCAGAATGAA
>NJDD01000654.1:179236-193751 GCA_002245505.1 Calephelis nemesis
TTTTTTTGAAAAGATGATTTTTGAGAAGTCCACGTATGTTGTCACCAGAGCGGCGTTTGAATTATTTTCATTTATACTTTCTTTCGTAACGCTTGCACAACCATACTTGAAATTTTGTGATTTTTTCCCTCGCCCATATATTTTTATCATTGTCTTGCTAATCTTAAGCCACATTTTTTTTCTTTATATAGAGAAACTAGAGTATAAAAGCATTAAAATCTTTTGTGAGTTGACAATCTTTAAAATCTATACTTAATAGATCAACATTCGGATTTAAGTACAAACATCTTGTAGATACTACAAACAGAAAAGACGGAAAACAATGATAGTGAAGCTCTGCAATTCTGTATACAGAAAAGAGCTAAAATATGTTGATGAGGAACAGGAAAGTTTAAAAACATTTTTCACTTTAAATCTTTCTACGAAATGTCCTTGTCAAGTAGAAGTAATGTTCAAAGGTAGCGTATGTCTGTCCAAAACATTAACCTGAAAAAGTTCGAGAGAAACGACCTCGCAGCAGGATCCTCCTTCATCACGACAATGCCTCGTCGCACACCGCCAGGCAAACGATCGACTATTTGGCGACCTCAGACGTGGAATTACTGGGTCACCCGCCGTATAGCCCCAACTTCGCACCCTGCGATTTTTATTTATTCCCGAAAATAAAAGAAAAACTTCGAGGAAAACATTTTATGGACGCCGAAGAAGCAGTGGCTGCGTTTCAAAACGCCGTCGAAGAGACCCCTAAGGCCGGGTGGGCAAGGTGCCTTTCTCAATGGTTCCATCGTATGCAGCGATGTATTGATATAAATGGACGCTATTTTGAAAAGTTATAATAAAACTAATAACTTGCTAGAATGCTTAGTTTTTGATTTTCTAAGAACTTTCAGTTTGACCCTCGTAATGTGCGAAAACTTTTATGCAATTGCTAACCACATCATTTTTATGTTGATTAAAAATAAATATTAGCTCAATGCAATTTGACGGAACATAACAGTGACAAGCGTTATAACGAAAAGCATAAATTAGACGGCGGAACTAAACGCAGAAATCAGAACTGATGTTAGTAGAAATGTAAATGGTAGTTGCCACCCTGAGACTGGAATAATAAGCCACTTTCGAAAGTTGCGGCTACATCATATTTAAACCGGAACACGACAGTAGCAACTAATCAAACCACAGCCCAAGACAGCACAACACAACACAAGACAGGTAGAAGTAATAAACCAGTAGGCATATGTAACATATTAAAATAAACAGGAGATTCCCTGCAGTAAACCACCTAGACCGACTGACTGATCAGATATGACAAAACTATTGTTCAAGCGGACAATGGGGTCATCACATTCTTGAATCACTTACTCTGTCATAAAAAGACCGCTTAAAAGCTGACATCTGTCCTGTGGTAGAGCTCTGCGACAAATGGTCCTTGCATATCTAATAACTCTAATAAGGAATGAAGACTGGTTCACATACTTATAATCTTAGTTTTTGCGGCTAAAACATGGTTTCTTCAAGTGGTACATGATGTGAGGAACAGCGGGCCGCGGCGGTCCGGGGTATTCTACAGGAGTCCGTGGCATTGGTGAAAGAAGTTCGTGCCTATCAAAAATAAAAGAACCCCTCCTCTAATGCGTCGGAGTTACAGAATTAAATAGGCAATATATTTACACAAAAATCTATATCATTAATAGATTGAAATTTTCTGTTTAATCAATTCCATGTAAAGGAAGTTCTCTTGCCAATTTTGTTTTTTTTTGTATGCTACGAGATTCTACGGCTAATAACAAAACCAATTTTGATGGATTAAAAAGATAGGACTTCGAGTTCGTCCCATATCAATTATTGTAATAAGACTAGTGGTAAGTACATAATAATAATGGAAAAATTGATGAATTAGTAAGCATTACTCAAAACTTGTAGTGGGATGATGAAATTGCTGTGGGATCATTTTAGAATAATTACTTTCAAATTTCAACAATTTGTTTGAAAAGAGAATGATCAAATCTCGACATGGCAATGAAATAATTATTGGAGTCAGTTTTTTGCAGTTCTACTGCGCTTTAATAATTTATCTACCAAAAATGATAACGATTTTTTAATACGAGTATATATATATATATTATTTTTTTAATAATACGACCTGCCAACCAGGTGAGCCAATTTTGATTTTTCTTTTTTGATGATTTGAAGGATGCCAAAAAAAATGTTTTTTTAGGGCACCAACCTCTAGCCAGACACATTGTCCCACAATGTGATAGGTGGCATGCCTATCGCCAACGGGAACATACTTAACCCCGGGCAACGTTATTTTTATTAGAAAATTGAAAATACATTTCCTAAAAGTTTTTTGTTGCCCGACCCGGAGATCGAACCCGGGACCTCAAGAAATCAAGTCGAGGACCTGGACCGCTAGACCACACAGGCAATAAAGTATTGCAGGAATAAATGAACGAAATTGTGCATCTTGGTTGGTAGTACTTTTTACAACAATGGAAGGATCAAGGAACACTGTTTTATAGGAGAATGTAGGTACGCAAGGAACGGAAAATGAAGTGAGGTTTTGAGACCAGACAAACTTTCAATTCTATGCTTAGCCCAACGTTATTTTATGGAAGCGAGAGTTAAATATACCCATTAGGAAAGTAGGATAAATGCTGTCAAAATAAGAGATGATACTTTTAAGAAAAGATTAGGTAGGTTGTACGCGGTGGACATAGAAAAATGATGTGTAGGGTGCAATGGCTAAGCTACTTCAAGCGAAATTTTGAGTGTGGCCGTCTAATTCTGTGATTATCCCAACATTATTTTAGGGAATTGAAAATTCGGTATCTGAACATTTCAGAAAAATAATAAACATTCATAGATTCATAGAACCTACACAAATTTAATTTAACCCAAACTTTAGCAAATAATCATAAAATTAAATCACCCTCTAGAGAACCTAACTGTTATGTACCTAATCCCGATCATTTTTGCTTTCAAACGAAAAATCCGCATCGATAACTGTCCATTTGTTTAGGAGATATGAATAGAATAGAATGCCACAGACATTCTAGGGTAAAAATACATGCTTGTGTTACGAGTATTAGTCAGCGATAGTAATACATAAAAATAATTATTTTATATTGAACTGAATCATAAATGCAGAAATCTAGATGTTCACTACACAAGTACTTGCCCCCGTCGGGAATCGTACCCGAGCTTCGCGGCTGGTCGGTTAGCTGAGGCATGTACGCTAACCCCTAGATCAACGAAGCAGGTGTTTTTAATCTATGCATTTGTTCGCGCTGATCTTAGAAACTGGTGATATGATACAAATGCTACTGACGCGGTTCGCTAGTGAAAAATAGCCTAAGTTTGAGTGTTTTTCAGGCATCTTAAATGGCTATGGAGATTTTGTTACAATTTGGTAAATCGACACATAAGATAATTCATAAGTTACTTTGTATTACAAACGCTCAAAATTGTTCTTGCGCGGACGCGAAAGGGTTTGAAATATGGACATCAACCTCGGACATCATCTAGTTTATATAAATATAGGTATAATTTACTTACAAGCTGATATAGTTGTTACGTCCCCTTCCTAATAAATTATGTAAAACATACGCTATACTCCACTTCCTTCGGTTAAGTGGAAGTGAACTGAAAATCAAAGTTGATAAATTCGAATGAAAGTCCTCTTGTGTAGGCTTACTAGATACAGAACCTTAAATTGGAAACGTGACAATAGTGGAAAATGGCGATATTGCAGCAGAATTAGATAATGTACTGAATCCGTAATCGCCTCTGTGGTATAGCGGTCCGGGGTCAGACTTGACTTCTTAAGGTCCCGGGTTCGATCTCTGGATCCGTCAACAAAAAAATAGAAAATTAATATTTTTAATTTTCCAAAAAGATAATGTTCGGGATTGGATATATACCCAGTTGGCGATAGGCTTGCCACCTATCACATTGTGGGACTTAGTGTCTTCGACTAGTCGTGGGTGCCCTGGTTATGCCTCTGCCTCTTCAGGGTGTAAAGATAGGTACTTACTTTACTGAATCCATGAAAGTTCACACAATTATATTTTTATATGGTAACTCCATAGCCCACTAGTGCAACAATCTAGATACATATTACATTATATCTTCACGTCAAGTCCCTTACGTGGTAGGGTGGTAGGTAGAGAGTATCGAAAGCTATGCCACTACTCCTATACTTTGATGCCTAGCTTCCTCCATAACCATTTTTATTCAAACTTCAGTTTTGCATATGCTATCAGATAGTGATGAAGCACAAGTCTTCCTTGATGGTAAGAAACCGCTATGGCCTATAGACACCACAGATGTTATAAGTGCGTCGCTCTGCTGTGACGGGGTGTTAGGCCTATTGTGCAAGTCTACCGACTACCCTACCCTGCGGACCGGAACATCACATCATACATGTCACTCTTATTAGTGGTAGGAATAGGTAAGGCGGTGGATCTCTAACCGGGCACTCTACCATCAATGGTCATGAATGATAATGACTATAGGCCATTATCATTCAAGTCATTATATTACAAGTTGTGACTATATGAAAACATTACTGCTTCAGGTTTAGCAAGTTTTTTTCTTTTCGTACTTTTTATTTATAACAAAAAATTCAACCATTTCTTATAAGAATTGTTATATGTCCTTAAAAATTTTGCTATGAACTAGGTAGTTGCTCCGGAGAATATCATACCTAAAGAGTGTAATATCTCCTGTTTAGTCTTAAAAACTATTAACATTTTCTAAATCTCTACAAGCTGGCTTATCTACTATTTCAAAATCTAACAAGGTCTACCTTATTTGATTCCAATAAGACTGGCACCATATTTAAAAGTATAAACACTCATGTTCACCATTTTTATACACGAATTTTTTAAACACTGTCCAAAACGTTCTCATTTTTATTACTTTATATTTTCTTTATTATTTAATGATATTATTATTAAATACGTATTAAAATCTTGACAATTAATAATTAAAAAAAGGCCTTATAGCTAAACGTTTTGGCCTTTGCACATAAAAAGTAAAACCACAGATTACACAAACGCAACTAATGACAGTTTTTTTTTGTAATCAAAGCGTTATTGCGTCGCGAATGGCAACGGCTGACTGAAACTGGAAGCATTTGTCCCGTTCCCTCATTTCGCTCCAGAGGAATTAGGGAGGGCGGGAGGGGATAATCTGAGGACTGAGGTGTGTGTCGCGATACTGCGGCTCATAACTCAAGGTGTAAATATGACGCTTTATCCCAGTTAATCCTGTAAAAAACAAAACCAACACATTATTAAAAACAAAATGCAACTCGCTGTGGGGATGTAATGACACCATCGAAAGTTAGCAGAATAATCTAGTACATAATTTATATAGTTTGATTATTTTACTAGTGTGTAGTCTCGTTGGTGGTAGAGGATTGCAAAGGTTGCAAAGGTACGTTAGTCTTCGCTATTGTCGTTACCAAATTTACTTAGATTAGACTTAATGTCCCAGCTTCAGGTTGGTAACGCATGTTTAATTTCTTTGATTTCTTAATTAAAATAATTACAGAACATTCGACTTCACAAAATGCAATAGTAGATTGCAGTCATGATGTAGGAATCCTCCGATGGTGGTATCGACTTAAAATAAATATATGTACCTATTCCATAGGTGAATTATAAAATATTCCTAACATAACAACGTCATAAAATACCAGTCTGATAGAAGTGTTAGTTGTTTAAAAGAGCTTAAAACGACACGTCTAACATATTTCACAATTTTTATTTTAAGAGTCAATGGTAGAGCCCTGCAACAGATCTTCCTGGCACCTATCTATGATAAAGTGTGAGGTGTTAGCGTAGGAACATGCATGACTTCAATAAGCATTGTGACCTGGGTTGATTTCCCGTAAAGACATTCTGTGTGATGGATGTCAAACCGGGTGAAGGTTCTTTTATTAGTGTCTACTAGATATGTGCGTAATATTTTATGCCGTGTTTTTAAGAAGATATTATTTGTATAACACCCACAATAAGGATATATAAATATAAGTAACTGAATTAAGATCTAAAAAGAACAACATACTTTATTTAATTTTGAAATGATTACGTAAGTTTTAAATAATTAACAAACAGGTATTTCAGGAATCACACTAATAAAATAAAATTATGATTAAGCAGGTAAAAACTGACTTATAAGTAGTTGTCTATGTTTATTAATGCTCAAGTTCTTTAAGTGTTCAAATAAAATAAAAATATTAATAAAATGTAGTAACATACTTTTATATCCTCGACTTTACTACTATTTTTTATTTTGCTTTTATTTATGACAAAGAATCTTAAACCACAAGCTTTAGCATTTTGTTTTCTTATTTTTTCCCATATTTTGTAACTAATCGTTTTAACCACGCCGTATCGTAATTTCTAATAAAAATAACCATTAGACTAGGTAATAAACAAACAGCGTAAACGAGTTTGTAAAAAAGTAAAAACATCATTTGCATCTGACGTTTGCCTCTTCCCGCCTCTTCAGCCGCGCAGACGCTGATTGGTTACGCCCGAACCAATAGATATGGAGATGACTCTATTTTATAATTCGAATTGCGCTACATGCGGAATTTAAATATTTTTACTGATTTTAAAAACAAAATATGATTTGTGCTTTACAATTTTAAAACATTCTGTAAAACGTATTTGCTGATATAGTTATATTCTAGATATTTTTTATGTAATATTATCTACATTCATATTAAAAACATTTAAAGCTTATGAGTTTGTTTGTCAAAGGAAACTTCGGAAATACTATACATAGCTGATTTTTTAAAAAAAACGTTTTATTTTATTAGTTTTCATTTAGAATGGATTTCTGAAATTGGTATTTCTTGGTAGGTATGTAGGTACTTACCTACTTGACGTAGTACTTGCCACCCTGTAGTTACGCCACTGGATACAGATATTTCTTTTTTTTATGGTATTGGAAGGCAAGCAAGCAGACGGATTTCCTGATGGTAAGAAATTCAATTCAATTCAATTTAAGATAAATCAGAGTTTGTCATAATAACGTGATACACTAGACATACCGACCTGTTATTATTTAACTAAATGTTTTATTTTAGTTATTATGTATCACGGTTTACAAAAAAAATGTTTTTGGATTCCAAACTAAATAACTTAGTTGGAATCCATCCAAAAAGCGGAATTTTTAAATCCTTGTCTCGCATTTGGAAGCATTAGGTGAGTACCTATGTCTCGCAAAATTGTATTACAAAGTCGGTACGAGTAGGTACCTACCTAGTCGTAGTCAGCACTATGATATATTTATAATCTCGTTATAATTATAATCTTGTACTTTGAAATAACTTTCTCATTTACAATGTGGTGTTTCGAAACTTGACCGACCGAAATTTGCGTGTACTATTGACAAATAAATACAGATAAAAAAAATTGAAAAAAAATCATGAACTTTAATAAAACATGCAAATAAATATACCTCAAAGACCTACTTCTAAAGTTGCAGAGTAATCAATAAAAAAAAACTTTAAAAACATATGTAAAATGTTTGTTAAGTTTTACTGTTTCAAACTTAATTTTAATCAAACATACAAACATGTTACAGTTAACATAATAAAACATATAAAAATAAACAAGCTAATTAAAAAAAAACACCATTAAACAACAAACATACAATAAGAAACAAAAAAATCATTGAAATGCTTGTATTTTGGAAACGATTTTCATTTTTTTAACGATGATAATTATTTGTATCCGAACATTTCGGTTGAGTTTCTAAAAATCACTTTGTATGACCACAACCAAAAACAAATACTTAAGTACTTAATAAAATTGTCTAAAGAATACTTTCCTACCTGGGACCAGGAAGGTACTAAAAATACTTAGTTTATTTCTGTTATGAAGAAGTTCTAAACTCAAGATGTAGAATCAGTAAAATAATTGAAGGCTATAAATAGGAGAATGTATTTTATTATCTACTCTAAACGAGGGCGTTAAATGAGAGGCTAGAATAAAACAGTTATAATAATTACTGTCCCCACCTTTAACGAGCGAGCGCCATTTTGTAACAAATTGAACTAATTTTCCCGCCAGTGGGCTAGGGCTGTCACACAAAACGTTGATTAACAGAGATCTTGGTATACATAGGTGCACTGATTTCCTTAAGGTTCACTTCTATCAAAACTTTGTTGAAATAGTTTCTATAAAAATATTATTACTATTGCAAGTTGCGAGCCTATATGAAATATAATATTAAGATATTAAATTTTTAGTGGATGTTGAGTGAAGTTATCTAGTAATAAAATAAAAACATTTCTTTCTTTACCTTTGCAATAGTATGTAACATGCTGAGCCACGATACTGACTGCCACTTTCTGAAAGGCCAATCAAAGCAGCAATCATGTAACAATATGTCAAAAATCATCAGCTGTTTGACATGCCTCGGATTTCTGAAATATTTGTTCAAAAACATTAAGCGAATCAACAGTCTAAATTCACACATAACATTTTACATCAGCCATTACAGTTTTTCTCTATTTGTCTCTTTGTTATTTACTATGAGAAAATGAGAAATTGAACGTGAGATGGATCGAGTTTTGGCACCATCAAAAGAAAAATTGGTCCTAGTTTTTTTTGTAATTATTGATTTTTTAACTTCGTGTTTGTATTACTTAAGTGAAATCAGAGAGTTTTCGTGCCAATTTGTACAATTTCGTTTTATTGAAAGTGCACAAATGAAATAATCTCTAAGAAATTAATAGATCGAGATTCGAGTATCTCCTCGTTGCCGCCAAATCGCATTAAATGAGCTTAAGTAATGAGGCCTTCGCTTTACTCTATACATCGTTTGACTTTATTAAGTCTAGTCTAGTCTAGTTATAGACAACTATATGAAGTCGGGTAACTTAAAGCAAATTTAAACTTGACTTATGACAATTGCTAACGCTACTGCCAAAAAGTACATAAAGAAAGAAATAATGTGAGATTTAATCTTTCCTCCTTTTTTCTAATGTAACTATACAAAATAGTTTGATCCAATTTTTGCCATTTTTTAATTGCTGAAGCTATTTTATTATAAAAATTATGAAGTTTGCGAGTTTATAGTTTTTTCAAATCCCAAGTTTTTAATTTGATTTAACAAATTTTATTATCTATTATTTATTAATCTATCTATAATTTATAAATTTTATTATATCAGGGGTATATAATCAAATATGGTTATGTCCTCCGAGTGTAATTTTACAGTATGGAAAAAAACTATTTCATTTATGTTACAATTCCGTTAGTGCTACTTATTTATATTAAATAAATGGAAAGTAACTAGCCGATTTAATTGAGACCACTGCCTCCGTCCTTACTATCTCAGAAAGTTAAAATATGTTAAATAAGTGTTGGACATAACCACATTGGTTCCCAAATACTGGACGAAACCAAGTTTGTTACCAAAAAATCAGGACGTAACCAACATTGTTAGAAACATATTACACAGGGTCGAATTCAGGGGTGAAGATTTTATAAAATAAAACAACAATAAAAATCGAATGCCATATTTTTTTTAAAAACTACTATCTCCATGGTTAACAGTGAATGGCGACACATTTTAAAATTATTGCATTTTGATAGAATTTTGGCGAATTCTTATAAAATGTCGAACGAAACTTTTACAACACAGCACCCGTTACTTGATTACATTCAAGTACTTTGGTTTTATGTTCACAGTGCGGTAGTTTTGGTAAATACTTTTAAGAATACCTAAAACAGTATAAAATTTGTTTGTTAGGAAAATACCAACTTGCATCTACCAAATTATTATTTAAAAAACTGGAAAAAACGCCCTAGAGGATTATCAATTAACCCGTTACAAGTATAAAGACTAGATTTTTCTTAAAATTTGTAAAAAAATCCAAACGTACACAAACGACTTAAGTTACGTATTTTTAGTAGGTATGTATAAGTAAAAAGAAATATTAATAATAAAATCAAGCATGAAAATGTTCGGTCCTTGTTTTTAAAGAAATCACAAAGAAAGACATAGCCATATATTATTATTATACCTAATTATTATCGGCCTTTCCAAGAAAGGGTCATAGTTCGGACCTGGAAAAATTCAAACTTACCGGTGTTTTTTCCCTTGATTCACTTGCCATTTATCGGGTTGTGCAGTCCTTTTCCTTTCGTTGTTTTCATCCACCGGGCAAGCAAAACTATCCATGTTGATGAATCACAATAGCTAACACACTTTTATCTAATAGTTTTATTTATTTGTAACAAAAAGTAAGAGGACGGTAACGGTGAATTGTATGAGCGGACATTACTGTTTTACTTCAAATGGCTCCCTCTGATTGGTTCATATGGACAAACCCAGATTTGATACTCACTTGAAAGGGACGTAACTAAGTTTGATTCTAAACAATACTTTTAAATCCAATTTACTCGTAATTTATCCATGTTTGATAACATATGATTTTTTGAGGTGATAGAGGGTCTCAAAATTGAATCGTTGCCATTAAAAAAGTATTTTCGATTTTTTTGGACATAACCAATTTTGATTCTATACCCCTGATATATTAATCAAACTTTTGACAGCTTGTTGATCAAAGCAAAATGCTTCGAGATAGAGTATTGTTGTCTTTGCTTCGAGAAAGTCTATTCTCCGTTGACATTCCGATTAAAGAGAATATAATCACTACGTTTTAATTCCGATGATCAGCGAATCAAAGCAACATTTTATTTGCATAATATCATAAAAACTGAACTCAGGTCAAACAGCTGTTATTAAAAAAATAAATTCTAAATTAAAATTTATTTGCATCTCAGAAACCTGTGAACTATAACCTGTGAACCTTTATAAAGTTAGTAAGATATGTGTGTGAAATCACTTTTAGGACGACTTGTATAGGTATACCTATAGATAAGTGTGTGAAAGATGTTTGATTTAATTTTGATAGAGATTCGGACATTCTTATTTTATGGATCCTCTCCAAGTTGAATACCAAATTTCTACAATTTGCTCAGGTATGAGTATATGTACTTGATAATTACACATGCAAAATTTAACATTCATTCGATTCGATATCAAAACCCGACAGGATATTTCACCATGTTCTTTGGTAGTCGATTCATCTTAAACATTGGCAAGAATTTATATAATTTTAACAAATTTGGATTACCGGCAGAATTATTTCGATAATTGTAGTAATAGCAATTCGTTTGTTGTACACAGATGGTGATGGTTGAGATTAAAAGAGATCAAGTTAATAAACAATAGTTTTTATACTTCATCGTTGTATTAATAAATAGTCTTTACTAAAAGAAGAGGTAATAGTGAGTACAAACCTAAAGTCCAGTAAGTACAAACGATTTTGGTCTATGATTTTGCAAGACCACAAATTAAAAATAATAACAACAATAATTCAGTCATGGACAAAAAAAAGTTAAAACTATTAATTATAACGAATAAGTATAACTTAATGAATGTGCTAATATTAGTCACTCAACTGATAACGTTTGTATTCTAAGTAAGTATTTATATATTTGTATTCTAATGCCCGATTTCACCAAGAGCCCCTAAATTTAGGGGACCTTTTAACGTATTTTAGGGGACTGTTTTATATGGAAACAGTCCCATAAGTAACGTTAAAAGGTCCCCTAAAGTATAGGGGCTCTTGGTGAAATCGGGCATAAGTAATGTAATAACAGTAGCTGTAGTTCCTATTACAAAACACTTTTTTTGGAAAACAAAGCTTATTTAATTGTTTGTTTTATTGCTATTATGCAAATTCTATTACAATTACCATCTTAATCATACTGGTCGAATAGTAGTCGAATATGTATATACTCTTTATTTTGCAAAATCAAACTTACATCAAAATAAATTAAAAAAAGGTGTGAGTGCGATTCACATACGATAGAAGTGAAACTTCAGTAAATCGACAAAAGAATGAGATGAATATTTATTTGTGTCTCTTACCTGTCGTTTTTTCCGTTGCACCCGTTTTAAAATCACAACGATTCTAAAGAAGTTTCACTGCAATAATAATTAATTTTATCAGCTGTTTTTATGTAACAGGTCGGCGAATAAGCACACGACTCTCCTGATGGTAAGAGATAGCCGTAGCTTATAGACACCATAAGTGTTACAGGTCATGTGGCCGGAGTGTAAGGCCTATTTTGTGAGTCTACCGGCTACCCCGCCTTCCGGGTCGGAACATGAACTCCTACCCGGGCAAGTTGCTGCACGGCACTTTACCACCACTTACTTATAGTTTGTAGTACACAAAAAGCGGTCTTATAGCCATGCAAAGCGATCTCTACAATTAATAACTTAATACAATATTTTTGTCTAAGGAAAGTAAAGCTAAATCGGAATTGTCTGATTTTGTCGTTAATTACAGTTTTCTCAAATCTGTCCAGACGATTACGGCAATTGTCTATTGTCATCAGCTGCAAACCGTGATGGACAAGCTAACTGCTAAACAGTCAATCACTAAAAAAAAATACAACTCCAATGGCGCCTTCAAAAAATTTACTGGTTTCCGTCGATATTTTTTTTATAAATAAATTACCTATGAGATGGCAAAACTGTTTATAAAACACTGCTTTGATTAAATAGATATACCTTTAACCTGCGAATAAGGAATAGATTCCTTATTTGTAGCCTTTAACATATTGAACAATATTCGACTATTTGTTCCTATATACAAAATGCCAGTTTCCTATGTAAGGACCTAATAAAATTACATCGCGCAATTATCAGTTACCAATTTTGTATTTTATATAAAATATATACTCAAAAGTAAAAATTTAAAAATAATGTCAAAATTTAATACTATAGTGCAACCCTGTAAATGGAAATGGAAAAGAAGAACGGAGCTGTCAGCTCGCCAAAGCCAGCAAAAGACGTTACCTATGCAAAACTTTTTTGGCAAACGGAGTTATTGCTTTGGTATATTTGTGGTCTATGCCCCGATTACAACAGATAACAACCATATTATAGTTTACAATTATTAACGTCAATGGTGCGTATCGCGTTTCCAGCTGGTTCCGAGCTTATGATATTACCTATCTCAAAATTTACCCAGAGTTGATTACGAATACTACGTTTTTATGTTAAGTATAGAAAAGCACAGTCAGTGGTCTATTGGTCGGACTTTACTTCTTAAGATCCCGTGTTCGATCCCCGGGTCGGGCAAAAAAAAATCTAGAAGATGCGAATTTTTTAAAATTAAAATGACGTGTTCCAGGATTTGATATGTGTCCTGTTGGCAAAGGCTTGCCACCTATCACATTGTAAGACTTTGTATTTCGGCTAGTCGTCAGTCCCTGGTTGTGCCTCTGCCGACCTTTTCAGGGATATGGGCGTGAAGACACTTTTTTTACTCACACAGTCAGATGAATATCCTGATGGTAAGAAATAAACGTCGCTTAAGGCCAAATATAATATAATTAACGCCAAATATAATAACGATGTGATACCAACTGAAGTTAGAATTTTATTCCTCTTTAATAAATTTGTTGAGCAAATGGGTCGCCTGATTGAAAGTGATCACCTCCACCCACGGACATCCGCAACACCAGTAGTATCACAGATGCTTTGCCGACCTTTAAAGAATGAGTACGCTCTTTTCTTGAAGGTTCCTGTCATAATCGTTTGGAATACCGCCCTCGGTAATTGATTCCACAATGGTGTTATGCAGGGTAAGAAATGTCTTCTGAATCGCACAGTTGTAGATCGCCACGCGTCAAGATACCTTAAGCTCTCACGTGATGTCCGAAGGTGGATATTAGCGGCTGGAATTTCTCAAAAAATTAAGTGCGACGCCGAACCGCTAGACCTCAGAGGCGAAATAGGTGTATCTTGTATTTTCCGCTCAAACTCATGAAATGAGGTTAAGTATCCCCGAAAATGCGGAGGTACAACCAGGGTACCCATAAATAGCTAAAAATACTTACTTCCACAATCCACCTGCAGCAAATGAGCACTGATCCAATCTTAAGCAACGTTGTGTCAAGCTACTAAACCCGGTAATCGGATCCAAGACTTCATGTCTTCTCAGTGTTCTTCTCAGTGTGCAGCCGCGTTCCGATCCGGTGGTAGATTTATTATTATATAGATCCGTCACAAGTGCCTCTTGTAGGTTTATATGAAATAAAGATGATTTATTATTATTATTATTGTATTTTACAGATTTCTGTAACTCAGGCGATAAGCCTGGTATCATAGGCTAACACGGGTGTTAACCAAGTGCTAGCTTAAGTTTGGGTGGTTAGAGAGTCGGAAAGTTAGTAAGTTGTGATGAGGTTGCAATATTGTTTATTTCAGAATTATTGGTTTCGTTGTCGGAAGCGAGTTGCAGGAATTTACGGACAGTACGACAGGTATTCAAAATGGCGGCTTTTTGTAGAGTTAAGTAGGTATATTTAGGCAAATCTAGCATATTTAGGGCGTTAAGTAGGGCAATCGGGATTACACCTGTAGTGGTTATAACTATGGGTACCACTGAAACACTGTCAAG
>NJDD01000655.1:744-28067 GCA_002245505.1 Calephelis nemesis
TATAAAGGTGGTGTTCCCTTTTCCGCGCAGTATGTGAACTTACGGAGAGCAACATGAGCGGCGACGTCCGGTGGGAAGTTTCTTCTGGGGGTGTTGATGATGCAGAGGGCCAGCGACCGAACGCCCAACTCTCCCGCTTTATATAATACGTTTCTGAAAATGCATTAAAATATGATTGTATTACGCCATACACTGTAATTTGATATTGTATTTTACTATTTCAAAAGTAATTATCTTCACAGCCGTATCCCCGAAGTGTCAGGCTGGGGTAAGGCGAAGATACTACTTAGTCTCATAGGCTATAATGCTATGTGCGGCAAACCTATAGACAATCGGAAATACATCCAACACTCTTTTTGCTACAAATTTGAAAGAAAAAAACACATTTTTACGCTGCCCGACGCGACACCTCTGGAAGTCAACACCAACACCGGACCACTAAATCGCTTTGATGATGAACTATTCTTAACATTGGCTTTTATTTACTAAATCTTTTTTTTTTTATGAAATTGGAAGGCAAACAAGCAGACGGATTTCCTGATGGTAAGAAATTCCTGCCGCCTAGAGACACCAAAGGTGGTAATGGTGCGTTGCCAACCAGAGACCAGGATGTTAGGTATCGAGCAAAAGTAAGTTTACCGGCTACCTTGCCCTCCGAACCGGAACACGTCATGACGTTATGGCGGCAGGAATAGGTAAGGTTGTGGTACCAATCCGGGTGAGTTACTGCGAAACTCTACCACCTAGTCAGATATCACGGTTTTAGTGACGGCAAGCCTATGCTCGCCTTTTACGAGCTGCCTGGCACAGGAAGGCAGATGGTCTATTCTACAAAGGAGCCCGGACCAACACGGGGAAAATCAACATCTTAATAATGTGAGTAAATCAGCTCTGAACCGGTTTAAATATTCAAGATAACATAATATTTAAAGCAGCAGACGATTATTATATATGACTAAAAAGCTGTAACCTCAATGACTGACACATCTTTCAACTCGAGCGACAGTTCACAACCATAATAATTTTTGATGTTGGACTGACCTACCCTGTTGGTTCGCAGCTTTACCTCAATTTCGTGACTCGTGAGCTGATCTGAGGTTGACACGTCTTGGTCTAGTTCCCAATGTTAGAGACTACTGTGCAACATTGCCACGGATTGGTACCTCCTCCTCGCCTAATCTTACTACCATCGTCAGTGCTCGCTATTGTAGCGTTACGTGCCGGAGTGTAAAGTAATCGGTAGACTTGCACATGTGATCTAAATAGCGATGTACCAGTAATATCCCTCTCTTACCACCAAGGCAGCCGTCTGCTCGTTCGCTACCATCTTTATATATAAAAATCAATTGCTGTTCGTTAGTCTCGCTAAAACTCGAGAACGGCTTAACTGATTTCGCTAATTTTGGTTTTGAATTATTTGTTCAAGTTTAAAAGATAAGAAAAAGGAAACAACTTGCGAGAAAACTAAGAAAGACAACATTTTACTTCTTTTCATACAAACTGAACGGGTGGATCGAAGTTCGCCGGGACAGCTAGTATGACATAAAAAACTTACTTGTAACAATTGTGTAACGAGTTCTCGGCAGCTGTGTGGTATTTG
This sequence comes from Calephelis nemesis, assembly GCA_002245505.1. Taxonomy (NCBI): domain Eukaryota; kingdom Metazoa; phylum Arthropoda; class Insecta; order Lepidoptera; family Riodinidae; genus Calephelis; species Calephelis nemesis. The sequence continues at coordinate 2,345 of NJDD01000655.1, forward strand.
GCGTTATAGTTAGGACTGACGGTGTGTATGATGTGCCGACACCTGAGGTTGAACCCAGGAGTCACCACCACCTCGCCCGTCCGACACTCTACAAAAAATAACAAATATCTATGAACAAACAACATAAAATGCAAGAAAGTTTGATTCTTTTGTTATAAGAAGTTGTTACTCATATTTAATCCGATTGGTATTGTTGTAATATTATCTATGTACATTGTCTATGCGCTTGAGCTTGTGGGATTCAATATGCTATGTACGGTATTCATATTGGATGTAATAAACTGAACCAACTAGATAGTGTAGTTTCATTACATGGATTACAAAATACTACAGGTATTACATTGTAGTTTGCAGTAACATTTGTGTTAAAGGCGCCGTTTGTCTATTATCAAGAGCTGACAGCGTATTCGCTATCTTATAACACACAAAATCATATTATACATACATTTACCACATTATACTGTGCAAATAATTGAATATCTAATCAATTTATTTATTTGTTACTTTACAATTTAATAAATAAATAATAAAGTTACATTTATTCTTGCCAACTCCACAGTAAGCAAATTAAAATTGCTACAGTTTTCATACCGTGTGGAGATCCACCATTCTTATCATTTGTACACTCGTCACTATTTTTTACGCCTATTATATGGCGACCATGGCGAGGCTTTGTATTACTCTTACCTACTTCGTCCAAAAACATATTGTGTATTTTTTTCCGATTGGCATAAATATATCAAAGGTAAGAAGTAATAACGTAAGACAGGTTATAATAAGATATTCCATTCCATTAATGTAACTGATTAGCAAGGCTTTCTTCATCACTTACAAGTGGATATTTGCGATTTAGATTTCCTTCGTTTAATTCTTTTCTAAAAAAATATGATGATTTATTTTAAGCCCGGAAAAAGACCTAAATTTTAAACAACTTAGATTATAGTTACAAACGAAATCCTACAATATATTACTTATAGAGTTTTGGCGCCGTCGTGAAAAAAGATGGTCGTAGTTTTTTCGTAATTCTTAAATTTCGTGTAAATCATGAGTAACATTAGTTAATTTAGGTGACAATTAATTATTTTTTTTTAGTTCAAGTGAAATATTTATGAAGAAATTAGTGTATTGTGCCTTTCCTCGTTGCCGCTATATCTCACTAAATGAGCTTAAGTAACGAGGCCACCGCTTCACTCAAGACCTTGATATGACTTTGACTTATGACCTATGATTACGACTTGTGAGCTAAAATGACTTGTGACTGTTAAAAAATATTTATTTATACGGAAGACATGGCAGCATGGCGTAAAGGTCTAAGCCGGCTTAACATATAAAATTAATGCTAAAACTATAATTGTGGAACAGTTTTAGAAATGACGTGGTTTGACGCCATGTTTTATCATATTTTTAATGTTGTATGCAAAATGCATATTTTTATACATTTAATTTGAATAAGTGATAAAATTGCCATTACCCCAAATGCATTAGAATTTAAAACACATAATTATCAAGCTTGGCGTCCTTTATTTCTACTGCCTTTTTGTTATATTCAAGAAACGAATCATTTTGCTTACGGGCGGTAATTTTTGTGAGGTAATTAATATGTAAGTACATTGCAGTGGTTAGTGAACTAACGGAAGTGGTACCTAAACTCCTTGTGATAACTTCCTCTTTCAGGTCAGGTCCAGCGGCCTGCATGATCCTCTCGCTGACCAGGTTACATTCCGACAGAGATTCGTCTGTCGTGTTGGTTATTGCATCCACCTCCAATGTTGATATGTCACCTTGCCTGAAATACAACCATGTTCATTAAATTAGCATTCCTTTCATTAAATACGTAGGTGGTCGAGTTATGCAACTTCTTTACTTTGACTGCTAATTGGTGCTTAGTCTGCACCTGTTCGTGCCGCCAAATAGGTCAAACTTAGTAATTCTTCTGGTTTGTAGAGACTAAAGGCTAGTTTTTGAATGGCCAATCAAAACCAGCAATCATATAGAAAAAAAAGTATCTTCACGCCCATATCCCCGAAGAGGTAGGCAGAGACACAACCAGGACACCCACGACTAGCCGAAGACACTAAGTCCCACAATGTGATAGGTGGCAAACCTATCGCCAACCGGGCACATTTCCAATGCCGAGCAACATGTTTTGGAAAAACCCAATTTTCTTTTTGTTGCCCGACCCGGAATTCAAACCCGGGAACTCATGCAGTCAAGTCCAACACCAGGACGGCTAGACCACAGAGGCGATCATATAATATCAAAAATGATCAGCTGATTGACATGCCTACAGTTTCTTAAAAGTTTGTTCATGTATGTAAATAGTTGTTATCTAAACTAAAATGAATATTTGAATATGAGATCTCAAAGTTAGATCGAACTTTTGCCTTTATTTCTGAGTTTGTCATTCTATAAATTAATTTGATCCCATTTTCGCTCTTATTAAATTAATAGGTTATTTAATAAAAAAAATATAAAGTTTGCAAGTTTGTAGTTTTTTGGAATACCATGTTTTTAAATAAAAAAAATAATAATCCTTGAAATTAAATAAGGTAAGTATTAGCTGAAATCAGTAATTAAAAAGTGTGAAATACTTTTTAAAATGGATTAACAAGGTAGTAATCGTTGACAATTTGACTAATTAGCAGACCAAATTTTGACAGTTCGTTGATCAAAATAAAATGCTTCAAAACCCGAAGTAACGAGGTTTGAAGCATTTTCGTCAGCGAATTGATTGTTGTCAGCGAATCAAAAGTGAAATATTATTCAGGTGTCATAGAAACCGAACTCATGTTAAATACCTGTTATCAAGAGATAAATCATAAATTAAAATTGATTGGTATTTAAGAAACTGAATGTAAACTTTACAAAACCAGAGTGACTAAGCATTTTGAATGTCTGCGATTATTACGCGTCCGTCTGTGTATTAATAATAAATAATATCGCCACACAACTAGACTCATTAGTTCACTCTTCGAACCACCCCAACTCCATATGCAAAGGTCTTGTCATTTGGAATGTTAATTAACTAATCGATTGAGTGACCATTCGTTTGATTGCAATCGTCCTTAATTGTAACGTCAATATAAGTCCATTTGTAACGCTGCTTGCAGACGTGGTAATTTTCACTCAAGGTTTTTGCAAACAATAAGTTAGGAAAGAAACAAATGACCGTTTCGGTGATAACGGATAACATATAATGTAGACAAGTACAGTCTTAAGATTACCATATCTTTATTAAGCATTGAAAATGGCAATCTCTAGTTTAAATCTGGCTCGAAGACAAAATGTTGGGGCTGTTTGTTATCCAGAAGTGAGGATTACAACTATCCCCGTGTTGGTCCGGGCTCCTTTGTAGAATAGACCATCTGCCTTCCTGTGCCAGGCAGCTCGTAAAAGGCGAGCATAGGCTTCCCGTCACTAACACCGTGACATCTGACTAGGTGGTAGAGTTTCGCAGCGACTCACCCGGATTGGTACCACCGCCTTACCTATTCCTGCCGCCATAACGTCATGACGTGTTCCGGTTCGGAGGGTAAGATAGCCGGTAAACTTACTTTTGCCTGATCCCGGCCTCTGGTTGGCAATGCACCATTACCACCTTTGGTGTCTCTAGGCGGCGGAAATTTCTTACCATCAGGAAATCCGTCTGCTTGTTTGCCTTCCAATGTCATAAAAAAAAATCTGTAAAAATAAAAAGAGATAGATACCTACTGTTTTGTATTGTATTAGATACAAGCAGTCCAGGCAAACTTCGTAACAACGGCCTCTTTTATCTTATTTCTTCAAAAAATGTAGTAGGTAGTTATTCTACTATTCAGGGATAAGACGAACGCAAAATAGCTACATAACTGGTCCAGCCGTTAATGAGTTTAAACAAAATGAACATTATTCATCTAAATATATAATTTTTGTCCACTTGTCTGCCAAAGACTCCTAAACTACTTAACTGATTTTAATTAAATTTGAACACCCTGTGCAGTTTGATCCTACCTAGCTAACATCTCCATTTATCGCCGGCGAAACTTCCTTTATGTTGGTTTCAAATGCAAAATTATTTATAGAATAATGGCACCAAAGTATATAGGCAGGTATGTGGAAGGTATTTCTTGGTCAACACCAATTCTGTCCGGGACCCATGAGTATCATACGTGAGCACACATGAAATATAACATGTACATATTATAATATGTTTACCAGATCGCCAGTCGGTGGTTGACGCGGTCATCGTACGGGAAGACCGGCTGGAGGTTGGAGCGCGCGGGGTACTCCGTGATGGGCGCCGGCTCCACCTGGGACCAGCGGCACACCTCCACGCCGGCACTCGCCGGCGCACGCATCACGCTATGCTCTGAAAACAATATGCATTACTTAGTCCGAGTAGTCCAAACTATTTTCGAAGTATTTGCAAAGTCACAAACCTGAACCTATTAATCGTCTCGTGGTGGGTAATAAAACTTGATTGAAAACTTGAACTCAGCGAGTCACTGTATATATGTAACGAGATGTGGGTAATGAGTAATATTAGCAACAATTAAAAAACAGAAAAAATGAAAATTATCTATATGCGGAATGTGTGTTAAAAAGTTGTTACAAAGATATAAGAATACAAAATTCTCTACCACATTGTGGTGTGCAAATATTTAATTAAGTTACAGTAGTTACATATACATATTTATATTAAAACTAGCCGTCCCGGCGAACCTCGTTTCACCCATTCAGTATGGGAAATAATGAAGTATTATTTTTCCCAGTTTCCTTGCAACTTTCCCGGTTTTTCTTTTTATAAGAACCTTCTCCTGATAGAAATGAACACTATTTTTTATGATATTGGAAGGCAACAAGCAAACGGATGTCCTGATGGTAAGAAATTTCCGCCGCCTAGAGACACCAAAGGTGGTGTTGGTGCGCTGCCAACATGAGGCCGGAATGTTAGGCCTTGAGCAAAAGTAAGTTTACCGGCTACCTTACCCTCCGAACCGGAACACGTCATGACGTTATGGCGGGTGGAATAGGTAAGGCGGTGGTACCAATCCGGGTGAGTCGCTGTGAAATTCTACCACCTAGTCAGGTGTCGCGGTGTTAGTGACAGTAAGCCTTCGCTCGCCTTTTACGAGCTGCCTGGCAGGAAAGCAAATGGACTATTCTTCAAAGGAGCTCGGACCAACAAGGGGAAAAAAACACAACACAATAAAAAAATAATTATTCAAATTGGTAAAGTCGTTCGGAAGTTATGCGCTTACCAACACATTTAGCGATGCATTTTTATATTATAGATGTACATTTAAATCGCAGCACTTATTTATATTTTTAATAAACATTTTATTTATTTATAAACATAAGTTTCATAAAAAAGCTAGCGGTAAGTTTAGTTTGATATTAAGTTTTGACATGGGTTCTCAGTGCGCTTCATTATGCAGGGTCCTATCAATGCATGTTATTGTGAACGAATGGGCACCGGCTCACATCCTAACAATCTTACGAAGGGTCTTTTCATTCCAGCAGCAGCATAGTCACAATCTGCGCAGGGTTCTTATTGTGATGTTGAGTCGCCTCTGTGGTCTAGCGGTTCAGTTGTTGGAATTGACTGCATGAGGTACCGGGTTCGAACCACGGGTCTGACAAAAAAAAAATTGGGGTTTTTCAATTTTCTAATAAAAAAACTTTGCTCAGGGTATATGTGCCCCGCTTGGCGATAGGCTTGCCACCTATCACATTGTGGGACTTAGTGTCTTCGGCTAGTCGTGGGTGCCCTGGTTGTGACTCTGCCTAACCCTTTGGGGATGTAGGCGTGAAGATGCTGAGTACAATTCATACAATGAGTGGGCTCCAAGTACCCACAATATAAACACGATGGAAAACAAACTTTACACTTACTTCCCCACTTAGTAAGGTAGCAGAAGCAACTATGAATGTATATTATTGACACACATTACTTGTTTCACGATATCTAGCTAGCAATGCCTGAGGTAACATCTTTTTACTAGATCGTAGTAGCCTGAAGATGTCAAAATACTTTTTTTTGTGTCAGGTTCTCTCTCAGAATTGTAGAAACAAATAAGCTATATTAGCAAAATACCAGGTATGTTCTGTATTCTTTTCTGCAGTTTTTGAACCATCATCAACATTTATTTTAAAAAAAATAATTAATTTTAATTTATTCAGCAAGAAGACAACCTGAATGGTTACGAATATTGTTTATGTTATTGTTAACATGAGATACTATCGCAAATTATTTGCATTTACTGTTAGTTCATTTATATAAATAGCAGGAATACACGAGTTATTAAATATACTTATTCTGAGACTTGGGTCTTAGCAAGAAGTTCGCAAAAGCGTAGTCAAATCAAAAGTTGGCTGTCCACAAACGAATGCGGAAAGTATTACTTGATATTTTTTTAAGTAAAAGTGTGAAGATACGATTATGATTTTGTGTGACGATCATATTCAGGAATCAGTAAGGGTGTGATATTGCAAAACACAATCACTTAGCCTGGCTAGCTTTTATTTTTTATGTGAGAGATCAGCGGATAAGCACATGGTAAGAGATAACCGTGGCTTATAGACAAACAATAGATGTTACAGGGGCGTCGCTGTCTGGTGGCCAATCAACCGGTGTGCAAATCTTACAGGTACCCTACCCTCCGGACCGGAACATGTCAGTCATTATGGCGGAAGGATTATAGGTAAGGTGTTGGATCTCTACCCGGGCAAGTTGCTGAACAGAACTCTATCTGCCTGGTAGAGAGGCAGCTTGTTCTTTCTACTCAGCGAACCTGGACTAACACGGGAAAGCTGTAATATTAAAATCAATTTCAATTTCTAGATTATCCCACTAGCGGGCTACGTGGTCTGTATTTCTACACTAAAATGAATTACTTCTAGTCTTGCATAATTTCTAATATAATAATAATAAAAAATATGGTCTAGCGGTTCAATTGTGGGATTTGACTGCATGATTTCCCGGGTTCGATTCAAGGGAAGGGCAACAAAAATTGGGTTTCTTCAATTTTCTCATACAAAAAACGTTGCTCGGGATTGGACTTGTGCCCCTTGGCAATAGGCTTGCTACCTATCACATTGTGGGACTTAGTGTCTTCGGCTAGACGTGGGTGCCATGGTTGTGCCTCTGCCCACCTTTTCGGGGATATGGGTGTGAAGATACTTACTTTATACTATGAATATAAAAATAATAAAAAATCTACTAATGGCAGGTGTACCTGCTGACAAGCAAATAGGTTAAACACGTTACACTCCCCATTTAGTCGAATAAAATATATTGTCTGTTTGTAACGACGAGTTTGGTATCTACAGTTCATATTACTTTACAAAACAACTAAGTATTATTTAATATTGATTGTGTACGTTGTGTTTGTCTGTGTGTACGTCTTATCTGAACCGATTTTGATGGGAATTCCTTTGAAAACTGGGATGACAAAATACTTAAATATTTTTTCTTCTTTTTCTGGATAGATTTGACTGCAATTTAAATTTTCAATGCACAGACTTGTAGTAAGTCAATGTACAGTGATACCCCGCTGCTCTACGTCACGTACTATTTATTACGTATTACGTTTTCACATTTTCGCGTTAAAAAGTCCCACCCTAAGCGAGTGCACCGATTGTTAGCCGAATTGCGAGTAGCACAGCGCATTATCTCGGAAATTATTTATATACCTCCTAATTTTGAATATTATTACGGTATTGGGTTTTTTGAATACTTACTTGAAATAAGTCTACAAATACATGAGTATGTATCTGTAGATTTATTTTAAGTAAGTGTTATCTATCTATATATTATCTATCTATATGTCAAAATAACGTCAAAACTGTAGTTTATGGTGGCAAAACTACTGATGATGGAGGTCTGTTTAGTTTATCAGAATCAAACACTCAGTATACATAGCACTGTTATTTAAACAAAAAATATCAGCTTATAATATTTTTAATGGCAAATGTAAATTAAGATCAATCAATAAAATTGGTCAAAAAGTTTGGTCTCTACATCGCCACATGGGTATAAAATAAACATACATAGGTATGTAGGTACATAGACTGTGAAACACCTTTGGGTAAAACTAGAGCAATTAATTGGAATTTTTGAGTTAAATGTTAACATATTTTAACAAATGCCGTTTAATCCTTAATTTGGTACCTACTTTATTAAAAAACCCCGATATACGCAAATTCGCTTTACGCGTTTTTTTTTTCTGATAGCATTTCTCGCTTGAAGCGGGGTATTCCTTCAACTATTTGCCTGTGAATATTTGAATAAGGCTGTAGTTAGCTAAAATGTATAAATAATTATAATTTATATAAATACCTATAATGGTCATCCCACAAACACCGATCGCACTAGCTCACAAAACTAATTTAGAGTATAATATGCGTCTATCCGAGTCGGGGGTCCGTCGACATGTGACCTCGAGTGGGCGGTACACTCCCCCGTTGACGTGGCGGCCGGTGGGTGGGGAGGACGTGACGTCACGCGGCCGATGAACCCCGCAACTAGGTCAGGGGACCTGGTCGATTTGCCAGCTTGGATAAAGGATTTACTACATAAGTACGAACTTTTATTGTAATTGCTTGTGATCCGATTAGGTTACCTTTATTTTAAACACAGAAAAGTGTTATTTAAAAAAACATTTTCTAAAGGTCGGGCGGCTTAGAAGTTGTTTTATGTTTTGCTTAGTATAAAGTCAAGGGCTAGCTATTGCCAGCTCGTAACAGTAGAGCATTACGTGAATTGAATATGTTACAAAAAAACTAAATCATTTCTTTAAATATGCTATGTATCACTCGTATAATTTTCACTGGCTCTTCTCTAAGTATACTCGGGTCCCATTTGAAATCTTGACAATTTTATCATAATCAATCAAGTACAAGTTTTCCCCGTGCTGGTCCGGGCTCCTTTGCACAATAGGTAGCGTTGCCAGGCGTCCGGATTAAGCCGGACACAGTCAGACTTTTTGGGTGTGTGTCCGGCCTGTCCGGCTTTTGTTAGGCTTTTTACATTTCATAAACGACCAAGCGCCGAGCGCGACCGAGCGCAGTCGGTCGCTCACGCAGGCCGAGGGGCGCCTCGTCAGTCGTCGCCCATACATACATATTTTTTGTTGTACCTAATACTGAGATAAAATCCTCAATAACGTAGGGTGTTCGGCTTTTATACCCAAATGTCCAGACAAACTGGCTGGACTGTCCGGCTTTTAAGTTTAGCGATCTGGCAACTCTAACAATAGGCCATCTGCTTTCTTTGGTACCACCACCTCACCTATTCCAACCGCTATAACTTCAATGCTTGCCGTTGACGTGCTCCGGTTCGGAGGATAAGGTAGCCGGTAAATTTACTTAGTTTGAGGGCTAACAACCCGGCCTCAGGTTGGCAACACACTATTACCACTTTTGGTGGGTACAGGTGGCGTGAATTTCTCACCATCAGAAAATCCGTCTGCTTGTTTGCCTTCCAACATTATAAAAAAATCAAATAAGATATGTTTAACGAAGATAAGATTTAGGGGAACATTATCTGACTAATTAGAATCTATCAAGTAGTTGCGGCCATATATTCCATTAAAAAATCAGTTTAACTAACATAACATAACTTTAATGCAAATAAGATTTTATGCCATTTATCACTAGGTACATGGTATAAAACAAAGTTGCTTCCTCTGTCCCTATGTCCCTCTGTATGCTTATATCTTTAAAATAACGCAACGAAAGAACGATTGAAGAGGAAGTTTTATATATATTTCATAACCGTGCGAACACGGGGCGGGCCGCTATTACTATCTATAAAGTACACAATTTTGAAGCTTATAGAAAATAATAAAAGAGTGAATATTCTTGAGCTATTAAAGTATATTTAAGTACTAAGTACAAAATTAAGACGTCACGGTATTTAAAACAGAAACATTCACAAAATCTGGTGACGCGTTAGCCCGACAAATAAACAATAGTTAATTGTTGCAGTTAAACGAGATTATCCATTAAATCCGTCCATTGTCTGTCTGTTTATTGAAGTTATATGGTATTGTTTGAATCGCTCGTAAACTGCGTATGCGCATGTTCGACGACATTTATTCTAATGAGGTCACGTACGGTAAAGAAAAGCAGTATTATTAAACTACAGAAGGTTAGGTTAGGAATGAATGATTATAATTTATCGTGCCTTGACATTAACTTAATGTGGAATTACACTATCGAAATATTTTTTGTTCTTTCGTCTTGCCAAAACTTTAGAACAGTCTGATCAATATGAGTGACATTTTTATAGTTTTGATAGCTCAGCTCAAGCCTGGTTTGTAAATTTAAAAAAATGAATGGGCGAAATTGTGAACGAAAGCGATATTAATAGTACAATAAAATATATTTCATTTTATTCCAGGTTGTAATTTCACATGAAAATGTTACTATAGGCTGAGAAATAAAGGTGTTATTGACACCAAATATATGTATAATACACACAAATATATGTATAAAATCTAAAATTCGGTGTCAGCTATTCATGTTCAATTCAATATTAATAATCCTAAAAGTAAAAAAATTAAATGATCCCCCAACAAAACTTACATGTAATGTAATTACGAAAAATTTTGATGACGTCTGCTTTCAAACAAAAAACACATCCAAATCGGCCCATCCGTTCAAAAATTTACACATACACACAAACGCACGCGCGCATTCAAACTTGCAACACCCCTCGTTTTCTGTCGGGGGTAAAAAGAAGAAAATCGGACTTGAAAGAAGTTAGTTCGATTTGAGTATGTAAATGGGAACATCAAGGGGGCCAGATAGATGGATCGATTTAAATGAAGTTTTTGATGTTAAAAGGTCAATGAATCAGGATAATATGACCATCACAGCTTTACTTATACCTGATGCTTGAGTTACCACGGCACGAAACGGAGTATAGGCTACGTGATTTGACTACCAATTTGAAATTGGTTTTACTGTGAGTAGTTTTCTAGTTATATAAAGGAGGAAGTTATGGACGCAGTGTACATAGGGATAAATTTACGTTAACTAAACTTAAGACAATTTAAAATAAAACCTCAAACTCTAGTTGATTTATAAATAGTGAAAAAGTATATAATATGTCAGCTTCGAACAGCATTATGAAAATTTCTTCCCTACGAGTGAGGCTCTTGGAGTATTTAACTGGCCAAAGCAAAGTGTGGTGTCAATGACTGGGCGAAACCAGGCTTCTTCTGGGACCCCATAAGTTCAAAATTCCTTTAAGAAATTCCGTTTCGAGATTTCGAAGCCAATTTTTCACACATCTATGCTCAGTTGAACGGTGCTAGGAATTGAATACACATTACTAGGTCACCCAAAAATAGCAAATAGTAATAATCTATATATTTAAAAATCAATTGCTGTTCGTTAGTCTCGCTAAAACTCGAGAACGGCTGAACCAATTTCGCTAATTTTGGTTTTGAATTATTTGTTCAAGTCCAGGGAAGGTTTAAAAGATAAGAAAAAGAAAAAAAAAATTCGAGAAAACTAAGAAAAACAACATTTTACTTTTTCCCATACAAACTGAACGGGTGGAACGAAGTTCGCCGGGACAGCTAGTTAGTCTTAAAATTATTTAAATTTTTATATGGATATAAATTAGATCTTTTTGTTAAATATATCTTAAATTACTAATATTTCCTTAATTTGTGACTAAATTTTGTTATTTTTAATATAAAACGACGGCAGATACAGCCAAAACATGGTTAAATTGGCAATACTATTGCTATTGTGTACGGTATTTCCGAACGTGTGTGGCGAGTAATACAAAATCTCTGGAAGAAAAGTGTTTTTTTTCGTTACGCGATTCCGAATGCATTGTCCTGTTTGCGGAATCTCGAAACGAAGATATTCCGTAAGGAAAATTACTGATTGCGTGTGGCAGGTCCACTGAATTGTATGGATACGCTGCGTTCAGAATTTCAAAACGGAATTCCATATTTATATGGAGGACCTTAGACTGGTATTCAATGAGCTCTTGCGATAGAATTAAAAAAACTTTAACACATGGAGTATGCTTAATACTTGCTTTGCTTACTTACTTGGATAAAAGAGTTATTATTCTCTGTGGTCTAGCGGTCCAGGTGTTTTACTTGACTTCATGATGTCCCGGGTTAGATTTCCGGGTCGGGCAACAAGAAGAAAATGTGAATTTCCAATTTTCTAAAAGCAAAAAAACGTTGCTCGAGATTGGATGTGTGCCCGATTGGCGATAGGCTTGTCACCTATCACATTGTAGGATTTAGTGTCTTCGGCTAGTCGTGGGTGCCCTGACTGTGCCTCTGCCTACTTCTTCGGGGATATGGGCGTGAAGATACTTACTTTTTTATCAAATAAAACATTCAATCAAACGAGTAATTATCTTACCCTATAAGGGATATCATAGATTTCTTATGCTTTTAAATGGTAGCGGAACTGCTGCCACATCATTCTTGCTGTCAATACTTAAGCCCTTATTATAAGACGTATTTCGGCTTTGAGGATAGGGTAGCACACGAGCTAATTTACGAAAGAAACTTAAGAATCTTCTGGTTGACAACGCACCATTCCATTTTTTGTGTTAAGAGAGGCATTCTCACTCCTTGTCATCCTAAAATTCGCATATCAGTTGGTCTTCCGAAGCTATTAATAAGTTTGTAATTAAACTATGACCAAATCATAAAATGAGACTGTTACCAAGATGGTCCGGCACAAAAAAACTAGGCCAAAAAATGAGGTCAGGTTAAATTTAAGTAAGCCGGTAGCGTTCCTAAGAATAAAATAATAATTATGTCTTGCGATTAAAGAGTCGATAGCACGGTTTGACGATAGTGTGTTAATTATAAGGCTTGTTACACACTTACTACAACAACACCATATCGCAGCGAGAATGGTGGACAAGCCGTGATTATGTGTTAATTGCATCACTGCGATTTTGTGAAGTTGAGTTGTGACATTGACTATTTACTCGTAATATAGTGTTGGATGTGGTTTTTGCGACGACGCAACGACAGGGACAGGGAGTAGATAGTCAGTTTGATATAAAAGTACTATAATTTATGTGATAGAATATAAAATTCATTTATTGCGCTATCGTACACAATCATGACAACACGAACATTCGCACAAGCGCCCTTCGCCGTCTTACGAATTTTCGATCAGGTCACGTGTCTTGACGCGAGTTTAGAAGATATTACCCATTCCAAACAAAAATCCGCAACGCCGCTAAAGAAGTTTTCACTTCAAAAGTGGTCCTTGCAAGTTTTACTATTATCCATAATTATTTTATACATTTTCAATATAAAGTTGCGCGCGCGTCCTACATAATGTGGTTATGACTAGCGATGATGGTGTGGCAGTGGTAAATGTGGCACAAGCCTTAGGGAAAGCGGCAGGTCCCGTAATCGTGACCTAGAATCATGCCCTTTAACAAAATCATATTTCTTAAAACTAAAACGTTAAAAATCTTTACTTATGAATAGAAACAGCCGAACCTTCATAAAGTATCTTTCCACCCATATCCCCGAAATGGTAGGCAGAGGCACAACCAAGGCACCCACGACTAGCCAAATCCTCATTGTACTTTGAAAACGTATGTAATTCAAGAGTCTCTAGATGGGTATTCTCACACAAAAAGTAATCTCTGTATGATAGAAATATGTCCGAAAACTACTTGAGATAGCTTGCTTTTCGTTACCAAAGCCAGTATGGCACTAATCTTATACCTTTAAACGAGCAATTCTTGTATATATATAATTGGAATCTCGGAATCGGCTCCAACGATTTTCATGAAATTTAGTATATAGGGGGTTTCGGGGGCGATAAATCGATCTAGCTAGGAATCATTTTTAGAAAATGTCATATTCGTGTTTTATCGACTTAAACTTACTTTTTTAACAAATAGGAGGCGTTTGAGTAGTCCCAATTTATTATGACTCTTCCTGACATCTATTGGCGAATAATAATACTATTTTTTGGCGAATAATTAAAGTTCCAGCAGATGGCGTTGTTAAGTAACGAAGTCCGTTGTTAAGTAACGAAGTCAATGATTGTTTGCTTTGAGGTTAGACTAATTGTGTAATTCGTACTTAAATATAATTTCCAAAAAACACTATTTATAAAAAAACAAAAAATAAAATACCGAGCAAAGCTCGGTCATCCAGATATCGATAATTTAATCTTGTATCTAAAATGAATCTGCATTTCCCTTGGTCATCGCACCACGCTTGGACGGATGGATCAGTTTTGATAATTCTTTTTTTGTTGCATTACCCAGCCATAGTCAGAAGGTTCAAATAATAAACAAACAAATAGGAAATTATGTCTGTCGGGTCAGCTGGATAGGTGACCCCTATACAGTTTCAGTATTGTATGAGGGATAGACATCTACATTGCTATAAATACATACTGGCAGACAGATTTTCTGATGATAATAAATACATCGCCCATAAATATAGTGGTAGATTCAGATTTTTATTTTTTTTTCAGATTTTGAAAAACAAAGACTTCAAAACTTTTGCAAACCCGAAGCTCGAATGAGTTTAGGCTTTAGTGTATGTATGTTCATAGACTAGACTATCGTCCGGACCACGATATAGAAAGGTCGGTTAGAAATAATTGGGCCAAATATTTGCAAGACTATCCATTCTAATTACCTGTACTACAGGAATAATCCAGCAATATATATTACTAGATTTTCCCATAGGAAACCTGTCCGCAGTGATGTGAAAAATGTTTTTCTGAAAAATTTAATAGCTTGGATACAAATAAAAGTCTAAAATGAGAACTTAAGGATTGTGCTTATTATCTCACATACAGAGATAAAGCTGCATAAAAATAAATCTGCTTAAACATTAAGACGAGACTGAAGATGTTCTTAACCCATTTCCGCTTTGTTATTTATCGCAGCTTATCATGACAATGAGGGTCCAACAAGCCCCTCTTTGTTTCAGACTGACCTATATACACTGGCATGTTTGGGCTGATAACAAAGAAAAATATACAATAGGTTCTTGTGTCTCCTGCAACAATATGAACACACACTTAAGGCGGCATTAGTGCAACAGAGCCATTTAAAAATACATTTTGAAGAACGGCTTTAAAACTTGTACCAAACCTGAAGTTCGGATAAGTTAAGTCTCTAGTGTATAAATGCTTATATTTTAACAACATTTTTGGATTCTAAATACAGCAGATTTTAATGGTATACAAGCTTTTTATAGTTTTGGAACAAAAACAAGCAGACGGATTTTCTGATCGGGTTTCTGCTATGTTTTTAGCACTTGTGTCAATAGGGTTAGCTCTCCTAAATCTTATTCATATTTTTTTATATCAAATATAATAGGATAAATAATTACGGGCCTTTGAAATTTTAATAATGCGTCAAATATCAAACATGTGTATTATAATATGTTGTATGTGTGTGCAAGGATGTGCGCGCGTTTTTTGGTCATAACGTAAACATACAACTGAGTGTATGTTATAACTTATACAACATACAAATATACATCCACGGACTGTGAGATCCCTTTTGAGCATTACTCATTACACTATTACATTACATCCTATCCTATTATTATTATAAATGCGAAAGTTTGTATGTATGGATGTTTGTTACTCTTTCACGCAAAAACTACAAAGCCGATTACGATGAAATTTGGTATGTAGGTAGCTGAAGACCCAGAATAACATATAGGCTACTTTTTATCCCGAAGTTCCCGCGGGATTGGGACTTACGCGGGTGAAACCGCGGGGCGCAGCTAGTTATTTATATTTTAGCATTACTCACCTAACACATATAATTCCGATCCGAACACATGTATTAGAGACTTACGGCCAATGTTAATGAAATGAAATGAAATGAAAATTATTTATTTGCGGAATATGTGTGTTAAAAAGTTGTTAATAAGATATTTAAGAATACAACATATTCTACCACATTGTGGTGTGCAAATATTTAATTAAATTTAAGAAGTTACGTATTTAATATATAAAATGTACATTTAAATCGCAGCACTTATTTACATTTTTAATAAACATTTTATTTAATTATAAACATAAGTTTCATAATTTATTATAATTAAATTTAAAGGTAGATTAATTTTTAGTCCTATCTACCTAATCCTATCTAATAATGTATCTCAATCTAATGGATTTTAAGCAATCTAGATGGCTGCGTATCCGCCGGCCTATCCCATACCTAATTGCCATATTTATCCAGTCCACAGATATGTTATTGGCAAGCGATAACATAAAATTGGATCAAAATATCAATCTTGGACAGCGAGTTTTGGATTAGGATTGATTATTAATATTGGCCGATAGTCGTCATCCATATCCTTGGTCAGTATGAGTACCTTTTCCAATTTAGTTGTAAACAAGTTTTCACGCACATCGCGCAGTTGTCCGTTCGTTTAACGCGGACGTCATTTCATGGTAATATTTATTTAGTGCCGGTTTATAAATAATGTAAGCCAAGAATGAAGGCGTGACAATTCGTTTCTATTGTTCACAGATAAGACCCAACAAGGGTACAGTTAACAAAAAAATGACACTTTTATATTTTTTGCCTATAATAATAGCAAAAAATCGCTTCAGGCGTGAACGGATTAACCGATTTTATATGACAGATTACAAAAATAGATCTAACCCCAAAAGCAAGCAAATTATATGCTTGTGTTATGGGTGTTAGTCAACGATACTAATATATAGAAATACTTAAATAGATACAGAAATAAATTTAATAAACACCAAACCCCGGAAATGCAGATATTTAAATGTTTAATGTCCATTACACAAATTTCTGCCCCGTAGGAAATCGAACCCGAGCATCGCGGTTGGTTGGTGGCGTTTGGCGTGTACGCCACTCGTCGAACGAGGGGTCGATTATATGTTCGACTTGTACCTACTATGTAAATATGTAAAAAAGTCATTTTTACTCTCGATGGTGCCAAAGCTCCCAGTGTAAATTTATTCATAAGAAATGATCTATTAATAACCAATTACAGATTCTGAAGAACCTTGGAGTTGAATGATAAAATGTTTATGAACATTACAGCTATGATTATGTTATTATCGGGCGAGGACAATAATTCAAATAATTTATGTGCATCGGTTATCAATCGCCTCTGTGGTCTAGCGGTCCGGGTGTTGGACTTGACTGCTTGAGGTCCCGGGTCGGCCAACAAAAAGAAAATTGGATTTTTCCAATTTTCTAATTACAAAATGTTGGTCGGGATTGGAAATGTGCCCGGTTGGCGATAGGCTTGCCACCTATCGCATTGTGGGACTTAGTGTCTTCGGCTAGTCGTGGGTGCTTGGTTGTACCTCTGTCTACCTCTTCGGGGATATGGGCGTGAAGATAAGATTTTTTAATCGATTATCAAATTACACATTTATTCTTTGATTTATATTAAAATCACCAATCACAGAGATAGGATAAGATGATTTATCATCACTAGTTGTCGTCCATTGGCGGAAATTCGACCATAATAAATTTTAATATCTTGTTGATAAGAACGCCATCTTCATTTCTCAAGACCAACTACTTTGTTTCCAAACTGTATGGTGCGCCATCTGTGATCTTTTATCGTTATCATCAATGTATTTGTTTGTGTGTGTCAAATGCATGGTAGTGTGAGTAATGTTTTATTTATTGATTTAATGTACTTTATCAGCATTATTATTGAAAAATATTAGCGTTTTGCACTTCTCCTACACATAAATTATAAGTATGCCAAATTTTATCCTCCTGCGTCGCAATTTTCGTAAAAAGGGGTCCAAAGTTTTGGCATAATGTATTAATATATAGATTCCATTGTTTATGCTAACTGTTGCTTACTTCTTCAAACCGTACGACCTTCTGCATCCCTAATTGTGATTTGTGAGTTTATTGACACATTTATTGACATCCAGCCATCGTTTCTTTTAACAGCTCCAATGGTTTAACGAAGTTTAGACATTTATTTCCCTTGTAGCATGTCAGCCGTCACTATAGACCTATAGGTCAAATGGATGCTGATAAGCAATAGTTTGTTAACCCCACAAAAATTCGAATTGGTGACTATTAGTCTACTTAATATAACTTTTCAAAATTTATGTTAAGGTAAAAATATTTTTTTACCATACCTTACCTTACCATACTCGGTTACTTGAAATACTATGAATGAATGAATGAATGAATGAATGAATGAATGAATACTATTATGACCTAAAATTTACAAAATAATACTAACTCACACACTAACTACTACGACTACTACTACTACGAGTAATTCTACTATGAGTTAGTAGAACTCGGTGCAAAAAGGCGATCTTATCGCTTCAGAGAGATACTATTTTATTGTTTAAACTTTAATACATTAATAAGCTATATTCAGAAGAAATTCAAAAAAACATGTTCTTGTAAAATGTTGCTTAAGCGAGACCATATAGCTGAAACTGTGAAAAAGTTATTAAATGTGATAAAGAGTGAAACTTCACACTCTTAAGACTTTTTCGTGACTTTACCTATTCCACTAATTCCTAACTGTAACATGATAGTGAGAACTGACATTTTGGCGTCAACTGGCTAGGTTTGGAAACGGTGGTAGTTTACGGTAGACAGGGCTAAATTTATTATCATTTTAAAATTATTTGTATGTTATAACTCAATTTATAATAAGAATAAAACTATTTGTTCGTATGAATATTAAAACATTGTGTATATAGTTAGTTATTTTATACTTATAAAAATATTAAATTATTTGCACACCACAATGTGGTAGAACATGTTGGAAAGCTTAAATAATTTTGTAACAACTTCAACACGCATATTCCGCAAATAAATATATTTTCTTTCTTTCTTTCTTTCTTTCTTTCAAAATATAACCGGATAAGTGGGAGCTGACATACCTAGGTTCAACAAAACAAGTAATAACGTCTTTACATTACAAAGATGAATTATATTTGTCGACAATTTGTCTTAGTTTTATGTAAATGCCAAAATCTATAGAAAAACATAATTGTAACAAAAACAAGCAATTACCCACCGCTCTAACTGCGTAGTTGAATTGTTCCAAATAATTGTATCAGGACAAAATAGACCTCAACTGACAAGACGCGTTAAACGTAGATCAGCTAATAAGTCACGAAGGTGAACCGGAGGTGCTGGCTGGCTCACAGTTCAGCTCAATTTATCTACAGACATCCTCATGTTCGTGAACTGTCGCTCGTACCGAACGTTATGTCAGCCAACGCTACATTACATACACGCAATAACTCTTTTACTCATTGGCCACAGACAATACCTGGTCATCAGCTCGAAACATTTCAATTTATGTGTGAGCTACGTATTTTTAAATTGAGCTGCAGCTCTGACTAAAATTTTATATTATCTAAATTCATTTCAATCGGCTCTTAAATTATTTACTCACCTCTAGACAAAATACCAAATTTCACTAAATGAGTTTTAGTAAGGAGGCCACCGCTTTACCCAAGAGACTTTACAGACTTACCCAAGACTTATGACTAACTTTGAATAAATTACAATTTTAATAAATCGTCTAACTTGATGGAAAGTTAAACTTGACTAATAGCCAGAAACTGAAAAAAAAAAATTAAATTGCCGAATTAAAATTACTTACGACAATAATAACGTAATTATCTGTTTACAGATATAATTTCAGTAAACGTTTTTTTCGACGCTAGCATTTTGCCAATAAAAAATGCAATGTGAACATTGCAATAATTTATTTGCTAAATAGCTTTTAAAAACGCTAGTACTAAATAAGGCAAAACGGCAACCCAGGTAAAACTGATTGTAAATGTAAATGGGCATAGGTCAATAAAATTTGACCAAAGCTTGGACACAGATACGGGACAAAGATCTTTGGCCAGTGAAACGCCAGCCTAACTCATATCCTATCAGGGGTACAAGGCACAATGTGATAGAGAATAACATTGACCCTGTTACTGTGTCTAGGTGTTAGTTCTATGACGGCTATATTGGAATCAGCGATTTGACCATCAGTTGTGATAGTCCCGTTTAAAGCAGAAGGTAGTAAGTAATATTCTACAAGATTCTTCAAATCAAGAGAATGGTGACAAGAGGATCAGAAACCGTCGTGTTTGTATGAAAAGAGTAATTACTATGATGGAATCTAGCCAGTTCGTTAGGGATCGTGTCGGTTGGCACTTCCTTCTGTCTGCCTACCCCACAAAGGACTTGGACAACGAAGAGCATTATGAACAAAAAACATAATGACATTATAAAACACACAACGCCATTGTCAATAATGCTCAATGTACAACTCGACAACTCAGATAACGAACAAAATCACCAAATACCATAAATGAGCTCATCGTACGGAAAGTCTGACAGGAAACATAATAGGTACTCGTACACCGTAACGTAGATAGGTTGCATTAACATTATTTTGGGTGCTCACCGCAAAAAAGAATAACGTTTTGCACTTCTTCGAATAACATATAAAAATTTAAAAAAATAAAATAAATATCCCTGAACGAATTACGCAAATTAATCTAAACCCAAGGTAAGCAAATTATACGCTTGTGTAATAGATGGTAGTCAACAGCACATACATAGAAATACTTTTATAGATATAAGAATAAATTTAACCCACCTAGACCCAGAAAAGCAGACATCCAAATGTTCATCACGAAACGGTCTGCGCCGTCGGGAATCGAATCCTAAAACCCGAAAGATTAAATGAACTTGATTGTGGATCAACAATTAGAGCATTTGTCATTCGATTAATTTAACATTGCACAATGGATACAGAAAGATAAAGATAAATTCTTTATTTCTGAGTCTGAGTGTTTATTTGCGTTACACAATATGTATTGATACCGTTGACTAATATAATAGAGGCATATAATTTGCTTGCTTCTTCTTCTTTTTTTATAAATATGGCTTTCGATCGTTTTTCAAGATGTCAAGTTAGTTAATTCTTGTACAGTCATTAGTCACTATGTACAAAGTCATGTCCGGTCAGGGTCTTGAGTAAAGCGGAGACTTCGTCACTCAAGCTCGTCTAGTGAGATTTGACGGCAGCGAGGAAATAGAAGATACACTAATTTTTTCGTGATTATTTCATTTGTGTACTGTCCCCGTGTTGGTCCGGGCTCCTTTGTAGAATAGACCATCTGCCTTCCTGCCAGGCAGCTCGTAAAAGCCGAGCGTAGGCTGACTGTCACTAACACCGTGACATCTTACTAGTTGGTAGAGTTTCGCAGCGACTCGACAGGATTGGTACCACCGTCTTACCTATTCCAGCCGCCATAACATCAATGCTTGCTGTTGACGTGTTCCGGTTGGAGGGTAAGGTAGCCGGTAAACTGACTTTTCGCTCGAGGTCTTACATCCCGGCCTCAGGTTGGCAACGCATCATTACCATCTTTGGTGTCTCTAGGCGACGTGAATTTCTTACCATCAGGAAATCTGTCTGCTTGTTTGCCTTCTTGCTTTTTGCAATGCTTGCAATTTATATAATTTGCATTCATCATTCATAAATTTCATTTAATTTCAGTGATATTTATTAATTTATACTTATCTGATATGTATTCGTTCAAACAAGCGACGCATGTTTATGTGAAACAATCGCAAAGACCTTCCTATCTTTACATTATCTAGCGAGGGACGGAATCGTGCCACAGAACCCAAAGTATGCGATTACCCTAATTCTGTACGTTGTCACAGCACGAGATCTGTGTCACGGGCTTTATAAATTCTAGTATTCAGGACATACTAGTCTACTTATTATGGCGACTGGAATACAAGTTCGTATAATAAACTTTATTTAGTTATTACTATAAATTCAATGAAATTATTTTTTCCAATTTTTACGTAATGTTTCTATACCCCATGAAAAATAACCTAAAAAACATTGGCAAAAAATAATTTCGAGACACAGCGAAATGCGGCTATAAAAAAAGAGACCAAACACGGCTATAGAAAAGTAGTTTTTGTTTAAATTTAGTTGGTATAATAAAGTAGTAACGTGCAAGTAGCTCCAAAGACAATCATTTTATGTAAAGAAAATATAAAAATACAAGTAAGAGTCATTAAAATACAATTGAACAATACTAACTATACCTGCTAATAAATATACGCAGAGAGCTACGTCAAATACTGAAAAATCTGTTTCAAAAAAAAAGTTGTGAACATATGCAAATACCTACTCCTGCTGTCTTAACGTCAGTGCTCGCTTTTGACATGTTCCGTTACCAAATATAAGGTAGCCGGTAAACTTACTACTGCTCGAGGCCTAACATCTCGGCTTCAGGTTGGCAACGCTTTAGTGTCTCTAGGCGGCGTGAATTTCTTAACATCATGAAATACGTCTGGTTGTTTGCCTTCCAATATCATGAAACAAATACAATTTTAGACAGTTTAATACGATATTTATACGAGTGTTTATTTTTTTATAGTATGTTATTGGATCGTAAAAAAACATTATTCCAAACAACATAATATCTGATAATATTTCAAAATAAGTATTATTGGTTATAAACAAAGTCTGGATACTCGCAACCAATCACAGAGTGTCCAAGAGCGAGAGCTGAATGTGTGGATGAAAAATTACAAAAATTTGACAGTTGACCAGACATATTGCTCACGGCTGACAGGCTCCATGTGGACGTGGTCCATCCAACTTTTCTATTACTGGTAAATCAAGATAAGAATTTTAACAAATGACGAGCGCTGACAAAACGATTAGTATAATGGGACAGTAATTTCTATTTTATCATTAAGGCACTTATGGTCGCGGCTCGTCCATTTCTCTTGTAACCGTACAAACAGCCTAAAAATCGAATTACCGGAATACTTTTATTTTACTTACTTAGATAATATGTTAATTAATAGTTACAGGAAAAACAGGTAACAAAAAGAAATCTTACTTCATTTGAAAGATTGATTAAAATATGCCCAATTTATTTTGCAAATCGTACATGCCATTGCTCTCATTGGTCGCTGCTGCTACTTAACTTCTTTTAATAAAACAAGGCTCATAACAGGCAATGTTCCTGCTCTTAGCAGGAGCAGGAGCATAACTGATCAAAATTGGTTCCCCGTGTTGATCCGGGCTCCTTTGTAGAATAGACCATCTGCCTTCCTGTGCCAGGCAGCTCGTAAAAGGCGAGCATAGACTTGCCGTCACTAACACCGTGACATCTGACTAGGTGGTAGAGGTTCGCAGCGACTCACCCGTATTGGTACCACCGCCTTACCTATTCCTGCCGCCATAACGTCATGACGTGTTCCGGTTCGGAGGGTAAGGTAACTTACTTTTGCTCGAGGCCTAACATCCCGGCCTCTGGTTGGCAACGCCCCATTACCACCTTTGGCGTGTCTAGGCGGCGGGAATTTCTTACCATCAGGAAATCCATCTGCTTGTTTGCCTTCCAATGTTATAAAAAAAAAATCTGCGATGCACTAAGAAAAAGTTGGAAATTCCATAACAATAGTTTAGAAATCACTATTACCCATCTCAGACATTTTTTGAAATATCTTCAAATGTAAACACAATAACATAGCGGTTTTACATGTGTCATAGGTACGTTATAACATTTATATCAGCCACCGTCTCGTTGGTTACGAAGTTTGACGCACACTTCTATTGCTATCAATCATCTCATAGGGTTCGATTACCGACAGAGGTCGGCATTTATGTGATAAAAAAATCTACATTTTCGATCTTTATTAAATTTGAATTTAAGATATATTTATAAATGAAATTACAGGCATATGTCTGGTTAAGTAATACCACAAGCACATCATTTGCACACTTGAGGAACAGGATGATTTCGTAAGACGTTTTCGTATATAGAATACAGATATCCAAGTAATGATATTAAAATATACAGCCGCCTTTAATTCTCCTATGAAGTGGGCCTCGAATAGTTCTCTCGTGTTTATGTAATACGTTTTAAATATGCGTGAGGCTTATCTCAACTTACAGGGTTTCCATTCGGCCTTCGAAGCACGTAGCGATTCAGTAGATGGCTCTCGTTCTTTTTAAGTAGGGTACAGACCACGGCAACTAAAAGAAGACAAAGCTCTTCCTCGGCTGCCATGATAAAGAAAGAGATAGAAAGCCTTAAATTTATTATTTGTACCCGACCTTATGGCGTTGATTAAAACTACTGAAACGTAAGGGTTATGTAAAGAAAAAAATAGAAAAACGATAAAAATAAAAATCTTGAGATAGACAAATTTAAGAAGCCATTGTTACGTTTTGATTTCGAAAAAACGCCTGAAATAAAGGTAAATTAAAATAGACAATATTTTAATTCAAAATAGTGTATTCTAATATACTGTTCTGAAAATATCAACTTGAGTAGAGAATATAATCCTGAACAATATTCCATAGTAACAATATTGTTTCAATTTTTATGTTAATCGTCCCTACTTGGTATTTATGGAGCATCTCTGCTCGAGATTCTCTGTTTATCTGTACGATCATTCCAACTTGACCTTTCTCGATTCTTATGACATATATCTTGAATCTAAACTCTCTTATCTTTAGGCATATCGAAATTACTTAAGTAAACCGATACTCTTATAAAATATTATTAAGATAAAATACGTCAGCAGTTTACTGTTTTTTTCATACAAAGCAATCATGGATCTTGCTGACAAAAATACACAAGATTAACATGAATATGCTTTACTAGACTAGTGTTTCCAAAACACGATTCATTTCACTTTGTTCGATAGAAAAAAATCAAAAAGGTAACCCTTTCTGAAAGCTTTTGCTTTCTGTCTACTTCAATTGTGAAAATATCGACACCAGATTTAACATAAACATAGATAAGTACTATACCTAAGAGATAAGTGTTTCAGTTTTTATACTTTTTTTCAAAATTCTTTTATAGTGTTTATATAGTGTCAAAAATAGTGGTTTGTCGCTTAAGACGATTACTTTAGAGCGCCATTGTTCATAGTAATCATGGAACGGGGGAGCGCGATGATTGGCTCTTCTGGCTGACTAAGTATGGGGCCTTAAAAGCAATATTTCAAAACTTTACAAATTATTGACTATATTTTCAAAGACTTATTAAAGATGATTAACCCATCATCATCATGTTCGGAAAATTGTTCCAAAAACCGTGGAAGTAACCATCGGAGGACCAAGTATCAAGACGTTTTAAGCGGATTACCTACTCTTATGATGGTATCCAGTCAATCAATGATCTTGCACTATACTTACGTAAAAGTGAAAATTGGCACGACTGGTAGTTCCTGCCAACTAAAACGTTTCATGTAATAGTGCTTACTCGAAAGTCTAAGCGTATCAGTTTGTACCTACAATAGCATATTATAATTGTACAATATACACTGTAAGGTCGAACCCAGGGACTATGCATCGGAACAGAATGCATCGAAAGTACCTATAACGGTATCACAAACGATGTTCACGGTCCGCTGACTCCCGACGCTCCCTCCACCGGTTGACACCGAGATAGCAATATATTGCACTGGAATGGGTGACTCGATATCCCGACACTACGTCCTAGCTCGATCGAGTGCTATTTTTATCGTATTGAAGGACCAACAAGCAACAACTGGTTTCTTGAAAGAAAGAAAGAAAGAAAAATATTTATTTGCGGAATATGAGTATTACAAAGATGTTACAAAATTATTTAATCGTTTCAACATATTCTACCAACTTGTGGTGTGCAAATATTTAATAGGTTTTAATCAAATTACTAATTTTAATTATTTAAT
>NJDD01000655.1:28204-55031 GCA_002245505.1 Calephelis nemesis
TGTTCAAATAATTTAAGTGAAAAAATATATTTTTATTTCGTAATAAAAGAAATTCGTAAAATAAAACAAGTTTTTTAAATAACTATACTGAAGGATTGAGTCATAAAATACCATAAGTAACAGATGAGTTTTAAAATCCCATAACAAAACAAAATTAAAATGGATATAAATATTAAACTAGGCATCAATAATGGTAATAATTACATTTATATTTTAAAAAAGATCCTATCTTATTAAAATATTCAGATACAAACATGTTTGAGAGCCGATTACGAAAGTTACACAGTTTTTTCCCCCTACTGTAAAGTTTTTGTTTTGTTACTTAAGGGGTTTTGCAAATCATCGATTCATATATAAACACGGCAAAGGTAATATTTTAAGTGACTTAAAAAGTGGCTTGCATGAATGTAATTGATTGACATTACATATCGCACGCATACACTTCTTTTGAACTCTAAAGAGTCTAGTTAATTCTACAGAATTCCCCCAAATAGGAATACCATACTGCAAAACGGAAGAAACATACCCGTGATATGCTAACAGAGATGCCTTTAATCCTGACACTTCTCTAATTGTTCTCAACACATATACAAACCTATCGATTTTATTGCAAAGTAAATCAATATGCGATTTCCAGTTTCAAAATTTATCGATTTTTATTCCTAGGAATTTAGTTGTTGTTGTTTAGTTGATATGAAGATACTAAGCGCATAGACACAAAACGATGACCCATACAGGAAAGATAGACATTAAACAGCAAATACATACCAACAGAGCTGAAATTCGCGCCCGACTGACCTTCACACTGCTCTGTCACACTGGTGTGACGGTTAAGAAATATTTTTCCTAACTTTCATACTATTAATCCAATAGTGTTATGGCCAAGAAAACGGCTTCCGAATCTTCACATTAGCGTGTACTCAGGAAGCCAATTTCTTTATCTTAACACTATCAAAACTTAAGTGCCAAATATTAATTAAGAGGGAAATACCTAAACGACTTGGAGTATCAGAGAATACGCTCAAATAATAATGCTTAAAAAATAGGTTATTATATGCATAAATAATAATTATTCAGAGCAGATTTGCCACGGTTTCTTTCACTAAATGCAATTGGCTGTAGCACGAGATATTTTGCAGATTAGAGTGTACTATGTATTTCGGAGACTCATTGCACCACCCTCAGATAAAACTCGACCATTTTGACCGTAAAATGTCAACCTAGGTCTCCCCAGGTACCATCCCATTTACATCCATTGACTTTCGCATTTTAAATCTGCTTTGTCAATCTTTCAAATTTCAATTCGTTTCACATGACTGAACCAACGGAGCATGGCATCTTTCAAACTAACTTTTGGGCTTTGGCCCCCGAATACGGTCAGCTAGCTTAAACTATAGTTTTTCCGTAGCGCTCATTTCGACAGCATTTATTCTACTTTTATGCAATTTAAAAAAAAATCATAAAACAGTATAATAATTGATTAAAGAGCAGTGTGAAGGTTAGTCCAGATCGTTGGTAGGAACGTAAAGGTAAAAACATTTAAATCTGAACAGTAAGAAGATAAGGAAATCTTCTTCCTATCGTTCACACTAATGTGAGGGTAGGAAAAATATTTAACCGTCACACCAGTGTGACAGGGCAGTGTGAAGGTCAGTCGGGCGCCCTGAAATTTAAGCCATTTGCTTAAGTGAGTGAGTAAGAGAGTAGCCGATATCTCTTGAAATGACGTAAGCGAAAACTGGCACGGTAGCAATAAATGTAAGGCTGTGGTACCAATTGCAGAACTAGCTGTTATTACCTTTTCAAGTAGTAGTACATAGATATTTGTATCTTTATTGGACCAAGGCACGTCCGGTATAGGCAGAATATAAAATGCCAAGTGTCACGACATTCATGTCATCCTTGCAGATTGTCATCTTTGTTTCACCATTTCTTCTGATTGGCTAGGTTTGGGAACGGTGGCATTGTACGGTAGATAGGACTAAAAATTAACCTACCTTTAAATTTATTCATAATAAATTATGAAACTTATGTTCATAAATAAAATGTTTATTAAAATACAAATAAGTGTCGCAATTTAAATGTACATTTTAATATAAATATGTAACTACTTTAAATTTAATTGAATATTTGCACACCACAATGTGGTAGAGTATGTTGTATTGTTATATCTTTGTAACAACTTTTTAAAACACATATTCCGCAAATAAATAATTTTCATTTTCATTTTTTCAGACTTAGCTTTCATCATATTCATTCAAATTTTGTAAAATCCTAGTTATCAGTTTGTATATATGAAGAAAGATGTAAAAAATAAATGCAGTAACGTAATAAAAATGTAAAGACAGCGTCCTGAAATTCATATATATTTCAGTTGAGAATTACTTTTCGACGGATATTTGTTTTAGAAATATACATAACCGTGGTACCGTATAAACATTAAATAGTGTTGCCCTTTCAAAAATTTAAACTCCACTAGCTTATTAGCATTTTATTATCACCGAAAATTCCGGTTTTGGATTGCACGAAGAGGAAATACGTAAAATATTCATGAGAGCTCTGTTTAGGTACCTTATGAGTGATAAGACTCGGCTTTATGTTATCTTAAGTCTATATTCAAATGTCAATTTTAGATAATCTCTATTTCCATACCTATGGTAATAATATGACAGCAGTTTCCCGCGTCTTCTTACATAAGCGTAAGGAATTGTTTCCCAGTATCTATGTTTTTAGGTATATCACAGGAAGGGGAACAAGCATATACGGATTTCCTCGTGTTAAAAAATACACGTCGCCAAAAGATACCAAGATACAAATGGTGCATTGCCAACCTGAAATTTTAATGTAAAGCTACACTTAGAAGTTTACTAACTGTTCTGCCTCCTATCACGAAACACAATGTCGATCACATACAAAGCAAGCGGCTTTCGTGGTGGTTAGATACAACCGTCGTCTATAGACGCCATAGATGTTATTGGCGCGTCGCCATTTCATGGAACAGTGTACCGTAGTAACCGGTTACCCTGCTCACCAGCGCAGCGGCAGGAACAAGACGGCAGTACTAATCCGGTCGGGCTGTTGCACAGTCAGCAACCAAGCGGTAGAAATATTCACTGATCACAAACATAAATACCTTCTCTAAAATAAGTATCGCAAACAAATCTTAATCCCGTAATTCCAGACACGAAAACATAAAACCAGTTACGAAACGACGTTACTTCCAGCCCTTCGACCATACAATTGGAGTATGGTCACATGGATGGACAATTCAAAGTCCGTGTTCCGTTGATACCGTTGGTAACTTCCGTCCGCCGATGTACCAAACCAGAATTATAATGAATGTTGTATGCTGTCAGTATAAATTTGTAAAAAAAATATTATTGTAACCAGAAAGCCAGTAGACAAAGCATTTTCTTAGTACAGATATGTTACGATCCCTCACCCACTAGTGGAATGACCTAGTAATTTAAGGTACCGTGAGCCACATTATGTGGTGGTCGCAACGTCAAAATGTCAGTACTCGTTATTGTCGGTTAAATTTATTTATATCAGATCAGATATATTATATCAGCTTTATAGCCATCTCTACATTCGTACCAGACAGATGGTAAGCGCTAAGCAAAAGTCAAATAGATCACTACCAACAAAACCACTGACGATATAAGTGCGGTACTGGGTTGAGAATCTCTACCTCACTTATTTCCGCCGCCATCATATCAGTGTCATGTTCTGGTTAGTGTTGTTAAGATGCCGGCAGGTTTGCACAATTGGCTTTACAGCTTGACCAAAAGACAACAACGCACCAACAATATCAACATTGCCTATAGGTCAAGGTTACCTTTAACTATCAGAAGAGCCGTGTGCTTGTTAGTTATCTTATCAGAAAAAAATCTAGCCTGAAGTTGGCAACGTAGTTTCAATAACTTTGGTCCCTATAGACTCTAAAGGCGATTTTCTATCATCAGGTTATCTGGCAGCTTGTTTTCTTTTTTATAAGAAAGTAAGAAAATATTATTTTTTATTTAAAAGTTCATCTTTTTAATAAACATGGACTAAACTTCTCCAAGGTTCAACCTGGTATTATACTCTTTATTATACTGTGATACAGACTATAACATCAACTTTACTCTTCCTTTAGTCTGTTAATTAATAAGACGGTAAATGTTGATCAAATATCATAAATCACTCCGTTTTTATAATTCTAAATATAGCTGTATTAGAAGCAAGACTTACAGGCTGCCAAATACACAATAATTGTCACTTATATCAACCCTAATTTAAATATAAAACGAGTCTTTAGATAATACATTTATTATTTCCGATGACATTGAAAATATAAACGACTCTAAATTCAAGTATTGACTTGAATATTTCATGAATTATGAATGACATATTCAAATTAGGATTTAGGTAACCCTAAAGATGTAAAAATCGAAGGCGGACGGTTTACCTAAACCTAGTATTATTAGTACATACATACATATCTTCACGCCAAGTCCCTTACAGGGTAGACAGAGAGTATCGAGTGCCAGACCTCACGATCCTGACAAACCTGTCTTGCTTCCTTCACATTCATTACCCTTTTCATACAAACACACCGGTTTCGGAGACTCTTGACACCACCCTCGGATATTATCCGATTGATCTGATCGTGAAATGTCAGCCTTGGTCTCCCCGGGTACCACATCCATCCACATTCGCATTGTATCTGCTTTGTCAATCTTTCATCTGTCATTCTTTCCATATGATCGAACCAGCGGAGCATGCCCTTCCGCATTTTAACACCAACACTTTCTTTCAATCCCACTCTTTCTCGGATCTCACTGTTACGAATGCGGTCAGCGAGCGTTACACCACAGATTTTCCGAATGCTTCAATATAATTCCAATATAAGTCATTACTAACATGACTACTGGTGGTGGAGTGCTGATCAGCAACTTGCCGGTTTGTTCCTACGAATCCCTACCGCTGCGCCATAATGACTGTCGTGTTCAGGTCTGAAGGATAGGATAGCTAGTATACTTGCATAATAGGCCATCCATTTCAGCCCTTGTTAGGCTCTGTAATACCAGGCGACGAAAAGGGCTACAATTGCAATTTTCCCGGGTTTTCTCTTAATAAGAACCTTCTTCTCACAATAGCTAACACAACAAAAAAAAGAATTATCCAAATCGATCCAGTCGCTAGGAAGTTATGCGCTTACCAAAACATTTAGCAATTCATTTTTATATTATGGTTTATCTAATATAGTCAACACTCAAAAAACACAAAATAATACAAAGGTCAGTGTTGTCATCTTGTGGTAATTGAATTAAAAGCCGTAAATGTTGCGTCCTTCGTTTGGCACTTTATTGCGAATTACGTCATCGTGTCGTTTCCACATAATATTATATTATATCCAGTTCTTTAATCTATATAAATATATTCATATATATGCATAATAAAACTATATCAAGGTTAAACACTGCTTCCAAACCAAAGAAAGAAAACAGTTTGCAGTTGACATAAATAACAAAACTCGATGCTCGCTTAACTTAAATCTTTTTTTTTTATGATATTGGAAGGCAAACGAGCAGACGGATTTCCTGATGGTAAGAAATTCACGCCGCCTAGAGACACCAAAGGTGGTAATGGTGCGTTGCCAACCTGAGGCCGGGATACCAGTGAAAGTCAAGTCGACATCGGTCCAGCCGTTTCCGAAATAAGCCGGAAAAACTGACCGACAGACAAAAAATGTAAAAAATGTTATTTTGTATATGTACAAATAAATGAAATTGAAGTGTCTGTAATATTAAAATAACCGCTTTTTGCTACTTGCATATGAATGTGTATATCATATGCAAGTAGCAAAAAGCGGTTATTTTAATATATCAGACACTTCAATTCCATTTTTTTGTATAGTTGTTAAGATAGTATTACAAAATATGTTATCTCAACACAATTTAAGCTTAGTTTATCCAGAAACATATTATCAATAATATTTTTTTATGACATTGGAAGGCAAACAAGTAGACGGATTTTCTGATGGTAAGAAATTCACACCGCCCAGAGACATCAAAGGTGGTAATGGTGCGTTTCTAACCTGAAGCCGGGATGTTTTGTCTCTAGCAAAAGTAAGTTGAACCTTACCCTCCGAACGGGAACACCTCAACGGCAAGCGCGGAAGTTGTAGTGGCAGGAATGGGTAGGGTGGTAGTACCAATCCTGGCGAATCGCTGTGAAACTCTATCACCTAAACAGATGTCACGGTGATGGTGACGGTAAGCCTATAGTCGCCTTTTACGAGCTGCCTAGCAGGAAGGAAAATTGTCTATTCTGCTAAGGAGCCCGGACAAACACGAGGAAAATAATATACTGTTATTTTTTTTCATTAAAAATGAACTTATAGGTACCTAAGACAGAAATATAATATTGTGTTCTTCAAATTCATTTTTCTTTTTCAAACAAACTCGCGGTAAGCTCGTAAATAAAGCTAATTAGTGTAATTACCTGAGTTCGTTTCCCTTTGTACAGACATAAAACTGAGCCTTTACCATGAGTTGGTATATAGATTACGTTCGGTTATTGACATATCGAAATCCGCTATATTTTACTTTTCTTCTAAACATTTTATTTTCTTAATTACCGGTAGAGGAGCTGTTCAAAGTTTTTATATAAATAATTTACGGGGACGCTTGCGAGTGTAGTAAACTCGACGAACCTAAAACTCATGGTACGGGCACTGTGTTTGTTTAACCATAGCATCTTCACGCCTATATCCACGAAGGGTTATGCAGTGGCACAACCAGGGCACCCACGACTAGCCGAAGACACTAAGTCCCACAATGTGATAAGTGGCAAGTCTATCGCCAACCGGGCACATTTTCTATCCCGAACAACATATTTTTTTATTAGAAAAAATGGAAAAACCCAATTTTCTTTTTGTTGCCTGACACGGGATTTGAACCCGGGACGTCATGCAGTCAAGTCCAACAACTGAACCGCTAGACCACAGAGGCTATTGTTTAACCATCTTATTAATAAACAAAGACTAAAGTATGTAAGAGTAAAGTTAAGTTGATGTCACAGTTTGTATCACGGAGTAGTCTAACAAAGACTAGACAGCCAGGTTAAACCTTGGAGTGATTTAGTCTATTTTTAAAAAGACGGTAAGAGTATTAGAGGAAAATAAGCAGATTAAATTTTTCACACGATACCGACACTACATATTTTGTTAAAACGTAATCGTGGTGCGTCGTTTATTTAACGATATCAGTGAAACAAAGCAAGTTATTTTAACCGAATCCAAAAAGGAGTACGTTCTTTATTCTATTGTTTTTATTTCTTTGTGTGTTTGTAAGTAATTACTCGGCAATTAACAAAACCGATTTTGGTGATTCTTTTTCAGAAAGATAGGTCATGACTCTCGAGGTGGAGAAAGTAAAATGAATATAGTGATTTTATCAGAACCCGACTAGTCGCTAGTTTCGTCAACATGCACCACAGTGGATTTTAATAAAATTTATGTGGGATCATGTAGGAATCATTCGCTATAATTCGAAAAAATAATTATTAAATATACCTATTACATATTTGGTTTTGGTTTTTGCAGTTCTGCATGAGGTCCCGGGTTCGAATCCCGGATCGAGCAACAAAAAGAAAATTTGATTTTTCTAATTAAAACAAAATGTTGCTCGGGTTTGGATATGTGCCCGGTTGGCGATAGGCTTGCCACCTATCACATTGTGGGACTTAGGGTCTTAGGCTAGTCGTGGGTTCCCTGGTTGTGCCTCCGCCTACCTCTTCGGGGATATGGGCGTGAAGATACTATTTTTTTAAATATTATATTTATAATGACGAATGGGGTTTTACCAAGTGTCAAGGATAAAAAAATGTACAACTTATTTATTAAAAAACTCTACAAGAGGGAAAAAACGCAAAACACGAAATTTGTAGTTTTGCAATTTTTTACAAATTTGTATTTGTAGCTTTTGTAATAATTGACGTTTAGCTTACAACAAAAGCATTATTTAATTTAGTAAAATATAAAATTAACGAATACTTTTTGCATTTTTAGTATATTAGTATGGAGCCACTATTTACACGAAATAAAAAAATTCTTCGAGAGTTCCACTATGCAAATCTGAGAAAAATAAAAAACTGAACTCCAATCATGCCATTGCCATGACTGACGGATAACTTTGTACGAAAGGAGGTGACTGACGAAGTCGATATCATAAGCATTAATTACATGGCAAGTTTTGCTGTCAGTTTAACCACAGTCACTGTCACACCTTTGACTGTTGGTTAAACAATGAAATTATATCGGAGTCATTCAAACAAGCTCCTATACCTCTACGTGCTAGGGGTTATCCGTCAGTCAAACTGGTGACTGAAGAAAAACTGACAACAATTCTTAGCGTGTAATGAATTTCTACATCGGTTGACAAACTTTTAATGTAATTTATAAACTATCTTGACGCCCACATCTCCGATATGGTAGGCAGAGGCACAACCAGTGCACCCACGACTAGCCGAAGACACTAAGTCCCACAATGTAACAGGTGGCAAGCCTATCGCCAACCGGGCACATATCCAATCCCGAGCAACGTTTTTTTTTTTATCAGAAAATTGGAAAAACCCAATTTTCTTTTTGTTGCCCGACCCGGGACTTCACGTAGTCAAGTCCGACAACTGAACCGCTAGACCACAGAGGCGACAAAGTAATTTATGCCTGATAGAATTGACTGAAGCAAAACCTGTCGTTTAAATGCCTTCTAACAAACAACTTATGTTTTTCATATAATATAATCAGCGCTTAGCAACCACCGACCTAGTAATAGCGGGAAGCCTATAAAAGGGCATGCCGTGTCCAATTTAATAAAAGAAAACATACAAAAGTAATGGTTTGATCACACTGAGTGCTGTGACGCGTTTTGGTGAAATACATTTGAAATGGATAAAGTTTGAAATTTTCGAGCACTTAACAGGATCACAGGGATTCTAGCAGGTTGTAGCCAAGCGTAGTATTTCTTTTTCCCGGTAAAAAGTCGATGTCGCCTAACTATAGTTATAAAATAACATGACCTGACTAACTGACACATCACCGAGCAAAAATTGTAGTTACAGCCATAAAATTTGGTAGGGTCATATTATTTAGTAGACACCCACTAAGGACGGAATTTTGGAAATTCTTTCCCTAAGTCACCCCCGGAAATTCTACCCCTAAGGAGGTGAAATAGGCGTTGAAAGTTTGTATGGAAGTCCTCATTACTGGGCTATAATCAGTATACATATCAGCTGTCACGCGAGCAAAGCCGCGGGAAACAGCTAGTAGACTACAAAGATTAAGTCAATGCCTTGCCAATCTGAGGCCGGGATGTTACGCCTATTGTGTACGTAAGTTTCTAGTCTAATCTACCTTTAAAAACGGAACACAATATTTAGAAGAACTTACAATATTACAATAGAAAGTTGTGGCATTAATAATTGTGATATGTAGTAGTAAGACTCTCTCGCCTAGTTCTTTTTCTACGCTACAGTGTCAAAAATATGAAAGGCGGTACAAAATGCTGCACAGCACTCACTCGCTTACCTACGAAATTATCTGTGTATTTACCATGAGTTGGTAAAGATTAAGTTCGGTAAGATACGTGTCCAAATCTATGACACTTTTGGTGTAAAAATGTGTTTCTCTTAGTTAGGTACCAATAGAGGCGCTGTTCAAAGTTCTCATACAAATAATTTACAGGGACGGTAGCGAGTATAGTAAACTTGACAAGCCGTAAACTCATGGTAAAGGCTCTGGACCGAAATATTTACCAATTACATTTTAAGCGTAGTAAAACTTGAAATTTCCTAGTTAGATTTTGACATTATGTTCTAAATAAACTCACCTAGAGTACTAGTTTTTTTAAAAAGCTCTTACAGAAATGTCACACATTTTATATAGGACCATCTGTAAAACATATCCTACTTTACATAAAAGAATCGTTAAAATTCATTCATAATAAAGATGAAGTAGGTAATAGCGAAGAAAAAGTTTAAAAAAATAACAGTACAATTGAGATCATTTTCATTTTGAAGTAGGTTGAAAATAAAATAAAATTGTAGGTATCGCACAATTATCATCAGACATGTACTTTTTATGCATCCATGTTAAAATTGTAATAGAAGATAAATTTGTGGAATGTTTTCTTAAAATTTCCTGACGAAATGATATTAGAGTAAAAATTACAATGCCTTTTGTATTAAAACCAGTTTTTATGCAAATTGAAGTCTACATTTTGTCTGTCTTTGTGTTTTTATTTTTTAACCCACCACCCGTCGTGTGGGAAAGTAAAACTAGCCAATTGTGAAACTGACAAAGACCATTGCCGTAGCAAATTGACAAAAGTCATTGCCTTGTTTTCTTCTTCTTTTGCTTTTGTATGAAATACAACCTTGTAGTTCTACGGCAAGATACTGTCAAGCTGACAAGTAGAGTTCTTAATGTTGCCTACATACTTGCCATAATACTGTCAATACAATAGGATTAGAATCATGGTTGGAATGGGTAAGAGAAATATATTGAATCTACATTTTAAGCTCTATCGATGTTTAACGAGGAAATCAATTTTGTCTTTGTAAAAGCAGTAAGGAATGTTTATGCCAGCAATTGTACTTATCTAATACCTTTAAACGAGCAATTCTTGTATATATATATATATAATTGGAATCTCGGAATCGAAACGATTTTCATGAAATTTAGTATATAGGGGGTTTCGGGGGCGATAAATCAATCTAGCTAGGAATCAGTTTTAGAAAATGTCATATTCGTGTTTTATTGTTGTTGTTAAGTACCGAAGTCCGTTGTTAAGTAACGAAGTCAATGATTGTTTGCTTTGAGGTTAGACTTTTTAAATTTTCGTACTTAAATATAATTTCCAAAAAAACACAATTTATAAAAAAACAAAAAAAAATACCGAGCAAAGCTCGGTCATCCAGGTACTTATGTCTTTAAATAGCATAACGACAAAATTCAAAACAGTTTGTTAAAAACTAATGTAAAATTGTATTATTTGTCTTTTTAAATAGCTTAATGACAAAATTCGTAAAAGTTTTTTTTAAAAAAAGCAATGTAATAAATAACTTTTTTAAATACCGGTAAGACCTTCATGACAAAGTTCAAGACAGTTTTCTTTTCATACCGATATAAATACTGTTAAGTCAGTAAACCTAAAATTAATTTTCAACCAAATTCATATTGTTGGCAGACGAGCCGTCCCGCAGACGTCGTAGACGTATGAGTGAGAGACTTTTGACCTCTACTACGAACATAACAAACGACCGGATGATAAGGATTTAAGAACTAAGACTGCGACAATTGTAGGTTCTGGTTTGTAACACAAACTTGACGGGTTGTTTTGCTCACTAGACACAGAATATAAAAATATTTTAAATTTATTCATTTATTCGTCGCCTGTGGTCTAGCGGTTCAGTTGTTGGACTTGACTGCATGGGGTCCCGGATTCGAATCCCGGGTCGGGCAACTTAAAGGACATTGGGTTTTTCCAATTTTCTAATAAAAATAAAACGTTGCTCGGGACTGGATATGTGCCCGGTTGGCGATAGGCTTGATAGAATATCACATTATGGGACTTAGTATCTTCGGCTAGTCGTGGGTGCCTTGGTTGTACCTCTGCCTACCCCTTCCGGGATTAGTCGTGAAGATACTTTTTTTTTATTCATTTTCTTAATGTCACAAATTGAGATAATTTTGAGATCATTCAAAGCAAAAGTTATAACTTTCTTAAGCATAATAATTATACAAATTATATAAGTATGTTTCCCTCTTCTAGCTAAGGTTAAGAATTCATATGGCTGAAGAAGTGGTAAACTGAGTGCTGTAACACGACTGTCTTTTTATATATACTATTTACAATTTGAAAATTGATGGGGCATCGGACGCATCGGACGGACTGCGTGGAAAATTGGAAACACAAAATTTTTATCCTCTCATACAATCTGAACGAGTGGATCGAAGTTCGCCGGGTCAGCTAGTGAATAATAAATGTGGAGGAAGTTTGGATGGGCTGTTACATATGTTTCTATTTGATAAAAATATGGATATATGTTTCTCTTTCTAGATAACCTGTAAGATGTCTCCAGTCAGACTCGGGATCCGAACAAAAGATGACATTCTGTACTCTGTTATGTTTGTATTTTCCAGTTCTTTATTTCTAAATTGTTATTATCTTTGTACTAAAGTGAAGAGTTATATTACATCAAGATAATATCAGATATGTTCAGTTGACAAAAAAATATGGCGTTTACTTTTAAATAATGAGTAAGTGTAGTAAATAATATTCAAGAATACAACTATTGAATAGACGCTTAAAATCAACCATGTTCGTATTAAATGACATTATAAATATTAATTTATTATACTCCGAGTGTGAGACTTTAGAATTGTATGAAAGACATTATGCAAATACTGCAGACAGAGTTTCTCGTTTGCAGAGGGCGTGCACAGAGATTTAAGATAGTGTAGGCATAGAATTGTAGCTCAAAAATCTTTACCATAAAATGTGATTTAATTCACATGCAACGTTTTTTTATATATACTTTTTTTATATATACTTTAACTTTTCGCAATAATTATTATTTTGTTTGATCAAAATAAATAGTTAAGATTAGTACCAAAAGGAACAAAAATGTTGTTTAACTAATTACATTTTATCAAGATATGTCCTACAGTTTATTTTAAATAGTAGTTCAATTATCTAATTAAAACAGACATAATACATTAAAATTAATTTGCGCTAAACAAAGTACAAACAATAATTACTTTGACTCTAAAGTCTGACGGCAGTAGATATTGCCAACTCATCAAATCCTGGTGATCGCTTTTAAAGTTCGTTAGTATGATTATTTACATAGCGTGTTCTGGATTTTGAGAAATACAAGGATACCTGCTGAATTTTTAAAATGAAATTGTCAACATCCATAAAAATATTGTCATCAGTACATTTTTTGCCGCTTAGACTAACTAAAAATTCGCTAATTCCAGTAAAACTTTTACTAAAACTATACTTTAATTTTAACAATATTTAAAACGATAAGCACTGTTTACCTCAAACTCACTCACCTACAGAAATTCACTTCACTCAATCATCAAACATATTTTTCCATAAATGACACGTATTTTTTTAATACATATGTTTTAATTGTGTGCGTAAATCACACAAATAAAACTAAGGCACATATTGTTAACGCTTTTCCCCACGGTTACACAATACGGCGTCACAGAATAAATACCTGAACGGTTAATAGAGGGTGTGGATATTAATGTTTTAGCTTATGATATTAAAGTAACTTTAATTGAAACGATATGTATTTGAAATTATAAAGCATTTAAAATCTAGGTATTGGGTAGGCAGTGCTTTAATGTCTTTATAAGCGCCCGCTACTTATCCTTTGGGGGTTAGCTTTTTTAAGAAAAATAGTAATATTTGAACTCGGGTCACTAACTATACGCCAAAACATATTGTCAAAATGGGTCCAGCGGTTTAGTCGTGAAAGCGGAACTGAGAGGCTTTCGCATTTACAGTGTTAAAATGGATAACGACAAAGACAAATTTTACAAAGAATCTCTAATATTAAGTAGGTATGTGGGTTTTAAAAAACAAGAACTATTTTTGACCTAATTCCCGTAGCCAGTTAGCGTTCCTAGATATATGGACGTGTAATTACTTGAAAAGAAAACGGTTCTCGCACATATACGACTAACTGGTCAAAAACCATTATCAGAGATGACATAGATCTGACAACACGGCATCGCAAGTAAAGTTCCACACTCCCCGTGTGGGACTGGGTCTCCTGTGTAGTTTAGTCCGTACTAAGTATGCCGTCCTGCCAGGCATCTCGTAAGAAGTTATGGATTATAACCAACAAGACCATGGGTGGTAGAGTGCACCGTGCCCTCGCCCGGATAATATCCATCGCCTTATCTATTCCTGTCGATATGTTATGGTTCAAAGGTTAAGGTGGTTCTTAGACTTGCACAATTGGTCTAACATCCCTGCCACAGGACAGCGACGCAGCTACAATATATATGGTGTCTATAGGCTACGGTAGTCTCTTTCCAACCGGAGAGCCGTGTGCTTGTTCTCAGACTATTCACATTAAAAACAAACGTTGGTCGGGTTGGAATAGTGCGAAGTTGGCGACAAGTACTGTTTACTAGGTGGTAGAGTTTAGCAGCGACTCGCCCGGATTGGTACCACCGCCTTACCTATTCCTGCCGCCATAACGTCATGACGTGTTCCGGTTCGGAGGGTAAAGTAGCCGGTAAACTTACTTTTGCTCGAGGCCTAACATCCTGGCTTCAGGTTGGCAACGCACCATTACAACCTTTGGTGTCTCTAGGCGGCGTGAATTTCTTAACATCAGGAAATCCGTCTGCTTGTTTGCCTTCCAATATCATAAAATAAAAAAAATAAAAATAAATAAAATAAGTTTTGGTTGTGGGACTTAGTGGTATCTTCAGTCAATAGTGGGTATATCTAATGTGAGCTCAGGAATATGTGGGAATTGCATTTCTGTTTCAGTCACAAACAACACGCAGCCGGTTACGAAATCAGATAGGAAGCAGTGCCTATACTCTTCAGAAGCAGTGGGGAGCAGCTCAAAAGAATTGAAAGCCATTGGTAGAATGAAATAGATAACCCTGGTACACAGAATATAACCTGTCTTTATTTTGTGTTTTGTGTCTGTTCTATCTTTCACTACTTTGCTTCGGTCTTAAGAATACAATTTAGCATATGCATATAAAATAAGATGTTTATGTTTATGTGGTCGCCTCTGTGGTCGAGCGGTCCGGATGTTGGACTTGACTGCATGAGGTCTCGGGTTCGAATCCCGGGTCGGCCAACAAAAAGAAAATTGGATTTTTCCAATTTTCTAATAAAAAAAAATGTTGGTCGGGATTGGAAACGTGCCCGGTTGGCGATAGGCTTGCCACCTATCACATTATGGGACTTAGTATCTTCGGCTAGTCGTGGGTGCCCTGTTTGTGCCTCTGCCTACCTCTTCGGGGATTTCGGGGATATGGGCGTGAAGATACTTTTTTTATGTTTATGTACACGATAAGTTTACTGCTTAGTCCTAGACGGCATAATCTTGTAAAAATGCCTATGATACCTATGATGAAAATAATTGGATTACGGTAAAGATTTAAGGTAACTGATAGTTGTTACCAACGGATTTATTTCTTACTATTTCGGTTTAGGAGTTTTGTCTTTTGTTATCTACTCTTGACTAAAAAAATGTTATCAGTTTGACGTGTGTGTGTCAGCATCGCAGCTCCTAAACGTGGGACCAATTTCGATGCGTTTTTTTTTTGTTTCAATGCTGAATAATATGATTGCGATGGTTCTTAGCTTCAATTTAAGTTCAGGTTTGTTGGGGTTACTATAATTTTATATATTTATAATTATTGTGGGGCTGTATGACAAACACATAATAATAAGAAACAGACGTTGCCTATACACTATAGGTAATTTTGCGTTGCCAATTTGCCTCATGCTTTTGTAACTTTAGCGGCCACCTAGTAGCTACTTGTAACTTGGTATGAGTTAAAAGATAACACAGCTTGACACACACTTTACCACAACAGAACACTCTACTAGGTACAAAACTTTCATAAGCAAGCGAAGTCGAGGGCGATTTCGTGTATTGGGTAATAGTCCTAAGGATCCCTTAATAAAAAGATGAGGTAAGCTTTTTAACAATTTTCTATCAAGTGCAACTATGAATACTATTAAATTGTAACGTTTGTATAATTTCTACAACTATAAAGCTTTAGAAACAGTACTTACAAACCTTATTAAAATGCCAATACGATTTAACCAGAACAAGGCACAACGTTAAACAGGAAACGAACCGCGACCTCCACTTTCATGAACTGAGAAACAATATCGCAGGTCAACGAACCACAGCACCGATCTGTACTAGGTATATACTTGTACTTGTAAAATAATGGTACATGTTTTTTGCTTTTTTTGGAACTACAAGACAAACTTGAAAGAAATGTTTGTATTGGTTCGCCCAACACTCAAGGAAGGTTATTCCGTCTAACATCACACAGTGACCTTAAGACAAAACCACACAAAAGAACAAAAAACAGTAAGAGGTTTTTTGTCAGCTCTTCCTTCTAGAGACAGCTTTCCGAACCAGTGGTTTAATCATTAATAATTGTGACGATCTACAAACTTTTTTTAACCTATTAATCCTACTGATATTATAAACGCGAAAGTTTGTATGTTTGTCACTCCTTTACGCAAAAATTGCTTAACCGATTTTCATGAAACTTGGTACACACATAGAGGGTAATTTGGTTGATACACAGGATAGTTTTTCTCCCGAAATAATGTTACTGTGGAAACACGCGAGCAACACCGTGGGCAACAGTTAGTAAAATTATAATAACAAGTCTGTCAAAAGCAGCTGTGTAGGTGCATGGACTACTAGGCATTCCAATCTGTTCTATTTGCTCTACTGTTCACATCA
Source organism: Calephelis nemesis (assembly GCA_002245505.1). Lineage (NCBI taxonomy): Eukaryota > Metazoa > Arthropoda > Insecta > Lepidoptera > Riodinidae > Calephelis > Calephelis nemesis. Next base: position 44,735 of record NJDD01000655.1, read on the forward strand.
TTCGCAAAGGTCCTAGGTAACGTTGAGTCTGTAACCTTTCTCAAAAATGGGACTACCAAATACATAACATCTTTTGAAATTGGACATGAGACTATAGTTTATCGGGTAAAATACTTTTAAACTTAATCAAAAACGTTGGAAGTAGACGAAATTACAAAAAAAACCTCTTACGAATACTCGTATTTGTGACCAAAGATGTAATAACATATTATTATAAAATATAACCATCGAGTAGGGCTGCAACACACAGCGACTACAAAAACAAAGTAGTATAAATATTTGTATGACATCAAGTGCATTAATACAGAATAAATTACATCACAAACAATAAATAATATATTTAAATTACATAGCATTGTTCCATAAAAAATATTTTAATGTTTCTGCGACGTTCATGAACGCAAGATTTGTTTTACGAAGTTAAGGATGAAGGGTGGGTGAAGCCAGGAAAGTAACTAGCACCAAAGAAACCATATAAATGATTTTTATTCACAGGACAAAAATGTCCATATTTTTAAAGTCCCAAGTGAAAATTTAGTACAAACGATGACATATTCTATTTACTTGGCTTGGTCTTTACTAACGTAATACTCCTTTAGAGAAGTAGGTTATCCATTACCATACAAGATATGCCGAATGACGTTCAAACATACCATAAATAACGATTGTTTCGACATTTATGTAAATTCAAATAAAAAATCTCATATTCACCATCTATTAAGAAATCCAGCGTGAATGTTTGAAATACTTTTTTTAAACACAAACACACACAAAGTTTACGGAATATTCTACCACTAACGACACTACCACAGCCAGCGAAGGTTGAATAAGCACTGAATAGTGAATGATCAGATGGTGATGAACTAAGCAATAAGCATTCTACTAGTCCACCGTCATAGGAAATTATATTTTATTATAATAAGTGTAGCGACCACAATGTTTTGCTCCAGTGGTTTCCTTTCATGCCGTTTGTGTTACCAGTTTCGCCCACACCTTTGTCTTGGTTTCAATCTATGTGATTGCAATTGTGTTGTTTAGTAATGTACTCTGTGAATCATCAGGTTTTTTATGCAAACGACCTGATGGTGAGCGATCTCCACCGTCCACGAACGACTATAACATCAGAGGTCTCTATCATTTCTCTTATCTTAAAGGTGGTAGTCGATTTTCAGCAACTGGAAATTATCGGAAGGAGTAACAGAATGACTTATCTATATTATATCCCCGAAATATCGATCTCTATTCTTGGACGTTTTTTAAATCGCGAGACCATTTTGTTAGGAAACATTGCGGGATATTTATTTACAATTGAAAAAACATTCAATGATATTTCATTTTAAAACATCCGCCAGAAAATAGGAGGGTTATTAAAATTTTATTATAATTATGTAAATTCTCAAATTTCTTTTACTGGTGGTCGTTTTAATTTGTACAATTACAAATTTATTGTACTTTTATTATTCCATTTAAATTTTAGGACTTCAATCAAGATTCATACACAGCAAGAGTGATATTTATACGCAAAATGCTGTGAAGTGAGAAAGGTAAGAGATTTTTCGAAAATCTCAAGGACTTATTACAGTTTCCTTAGATGAAAAATTTGTTTGGTAGGGAGCGCTTTGTTTGGCCAATGCCTTTGTTGTTTAACCGCACAACAAATTACGTCGTTGATAATGCATACAGTTGATAGTAGTTAATACACACGTGGAATCGTTAATTTTAGTTTTTTAATTTTATTTATATATTTAGTTAGTAAGATAAGTTAACAATGGTGCTTATTCTGGTGTTCACAAACTAAACTTATTTTATATGCATGCTGTCTTTTTCAAATGAACCAAAAACGAAAGAGATGGAACGTTTTAGGCATATTAAATTAGTTGGATCTGTCAAATTTGACAACACTAAAAGTGTTTTTTTCTCGTTTTATTACTTTCGTTAAAAGAAGATAGCGATAACTTAAAATTAGTTTTGTGAGTGCGCAACAAAACTACCACCAATGTGTTAAATAACAAAGCGATATGGAAAGACTGAGTATGAATGAATTAATTGTGATTGAGTGAATGACGGGTTGTGCGATTATTTCGATTTGAGATTATATTGAATGGAAACGAGGAGAATGTAAAAAAAGACGTGGAGAACATTATATTTAGACGTTTAGCTACGAGTTATGGTGAATAAATTTCAGTCAAAGACGAGGGGATGGGGGCTGGTGGGTGTTTTATTTTGAAAATAAAATAACTACTTACCACTACTACTACTAGTAAAACTACTGTCCCCTTAAACCCTATACGTACGAAAATGTTTCCGATTTCGACGAAATCCGATTGATCTGATCGAATAAAATTAAAAAAAAATAAGACAATTAATTTGGACTTGAACTTTAATGAGTTGTCCTGTGGCCGAGATGGCCTTATCATCCGGATATAATCATGACAGTGGCAAACAATATAGTTTTTGCACTAGGACTAGGTCAAAAGGTAAATTTCTACCTAAGCAAGAAGCGGCACTCTGCCACCCGTTGTATTGTTGATTAAACGATCCGTTTTACCTACGAGTTGTTCAGGTTGGCAGATGTTCTACACAGGGGTAACAAAGCAACAAGGACAAAAACCGATAAGAACACGGTTGAATTCAGTTACCATTTCATGGTTGTAATTAATGACGGTCTTCCTAAAGTTTCCTTTACATCGTCCAGATCCTGTTAATTTCATCTAGTTATCCATTTGTGTAAGGACATTGGTTTTATACATCTACTGTTTTAACAAAAGCTGCATATCAAGTTCAGGTGGACTAAAGTTCTCTTTACATCGTCCAGATCCTATTAATTTCATCTAGTTATCCATTTGTGTAAGGACATTGGTTTTATACATCTACTGTTTTAACAAAAGCTGCACATCAAGTTCAGGTGGACTAAAGTTCCCTTTACATCGTCCAGATCCTATTAATTTCATCTAGTTATCCATTTGTGTAAGGACACTGGTTTTAGACATCTACTGTTTTAACAAAAGCTGCACATCAAGTTCAGGTGGACTTTTTAAATTTAGATTAAAATCTCCTTATTCAACAATTGTATATGGTATCATCAACTCGTTCGGTAGGAACTGCAATAGTCGAAGGACCGTGACACGGCTAAAATACAGCTAATAAAACAAAAAACTTGGTTAAAAACCGTACCACCTATGGTACGGAAACTTCTTGTTCACTTTATAATCCTGCTCGATTACAAAGTGATCAAGAATGTATTGAACTAAAAAAAAAGTATCTTCACGCCCATATCCCCGAAGAGGTAGGCAGAGGCACAACACCCACGACTAGCCGAAGACACTAAGTCCTACAATGTGATAGGTGGCAAGCCTATTCACACATTTCCAATCCCGACCAATTTTTTTTATTAGAAAGTTGGAAAAATGCAATTTTCTTTTTGTTGGCCGACCCGGGATTCGAACCCGGGACCTCATGCAGTCAAATCCAACACCCGGACCACTAGACCACAGAGGCGATTGTATGTATTGAACTATCTAAATCGATACAGGATATAAGATACAAAAGTAGTGATCATTAAAAACCCGTCAGATCACGTTGTTGTTAATATCTAACAACTTATTACAGCAACGTACATAATGTAATCCGATGTAAAAATAATTAAGTTTAAATGGTTAATTGTGTAGTAATTTATGTTATAAATGAATGTTACTTCATAGTTAATGTACAATTAAAAAGTTTAATTATTATGAGATAATTTGGTCAAGTTCAAGGCCGAGTGAGTTTACAAAAAAAATAATCGGCACTTCTAATTTTACATACAGCGTGTATGTAATATTATATTACTTGTAGATTAGACTAAGTTAACATTTCATGTTCTTAGGCATTTTAATTTGAAAATACATGTTTTTTAAATATTTTAAGATCAACACGACTTAATAGGAAAGCCCCGTGTTGATCCGGGCTCCTTTGCAGAATAGGCCATCTGCCTTCCTGCCCGGCAGTTCGTAAAAGGCGAGCATAGGCTTACCGTCCGTATCATCGTGACATCTGACTAGGTGGTAGAGTTCCGCAACGACTTAAATTTAGATTTCCGGATTGGTACCACCGCGTGTGCCGTGTGATAGGTGGCAAGCCTATCGCCACCTGACACATACGTCACATATGCCCCGGGCAACGTTATTTATGTTAGAAAATTAAATTTTTTTTGATGCCCAACACGGGGGTCAAATCCGGGACTTCAAGAAGTCAAAAGTCCAACGCTGGGCCGCTACACCCACAGAGGCTATATTTTTTTTACATCAGAAGATGGAGTAAGCTTATAACGCACGCTATACTGGTGAGTTTACCGGCTACCCTCCAGCACGGGACACAACAATGATGAACACTGTGCTATGACACAGATACATGTGTGTGTTTGTCTGCGGCATCATATGTTTTGAATGGATGGACCGATTTTTATTCGGTTTTTTTTATTGAAAGCTGACGTGATCGAAATGGTTCTAAGCTACATTACAAAGAGTTTTTGTCGGAGTTTATTAAAATTATTAATTTTAGGTTTCAGAAGATATCTCCAAAAACAGATCGATTTCTAAGGATGTGCCTTGAAAATGTACAAGAGAAAATATTTCAATACTTTACACCTCAAGAAACACTTAGTCAATTCTGAATAACCCTTTATACTTGTAAAAAAATTACCCTCCTTTCATCGTTGGAAAAACAGATGAAACATATTCGAGCCAACCAACCTCATAATTTTTTTATAATGTAAAACCCTATTACAATTTGTAATTAAAACTTTTCACATTTTAATACAAAAAGGCTGTTTAGAGCTTCCCTATGAAAAAGGCTTGTAAAATTGTACGTGGCGAATCAAAAAGTTTTTAGAAATGCATATGTATTTAAAACTTTTTGGAAGAAAAAAAAGAGGCAGGCAGAGGTACAACAACCAGGCCACGTACAACTAGCCGAATACTCGTAAGTTAGTCGCTAAACGGGCAGTTAATTAATCCCGTCCAACGTTGTTTAATTTGAAAATTGAAAAAATACTTTTTCTTCGGGGTTTGAACTCAGTAACAGAGCTAATAAAGCCTTTTAAACATTATAGATGCGCAAGTGTGTTTATTTGCCCTTCTACGACGTCATATAAGAATAATGTTATGGTTTTGGAGATAAAAGGCTAGAGCCACATCAGCTACTTTTACTCCAATATCTAAACGGATTACCATAGGAGAGATAAACATAGATTCAAAGATACGCAAGAAACAACCTTGGCAGCCGAGTAAAATATTGTTTAGATTTGTTTTATGGTACACATAGAATGAAATTATACGACATAAATTACAAGATTAGTAAAATAAAAAAAATATATGACTAGACTAGCTGTTACCCGCGGCTTTGCCCGCGATAAATTGAGATGTAAGCTGCTGTGTGTAAATTAGATTGAAATCGGTTACAGTCCGTCGCTGAAATACAACGTTACACGTAATTTATATATTAAGATATTACAACAATAAAATATATGGTCGTTTCGAAACCCATACCTGGATCATCTCATCAATCATTCTGTGTCTCTAAAATTTGAAAAAACAACTAGAACATAACTTCATTTCGAAATATGTTTTTTCATTTTGTAACCGGCTTCAAAAAAGGAGGACATCCAACCAATTTTGATGTTTCGTTTTTTTACAGCAACGCCATGATGATGTTGGTAGACAACTTCGTCGATGAAGTCGTCAACATAAACTAAGTTTTTTTGCATTACCAAGTGTTACTCATAAACTACTAGCAAAGTTTTAATAAAGTTGATTTAGGACCATTTTAGAACCATTTGCTATCCTTTCGAGAAAAGAGTAACCAAATCGCGACGCGATACCTCTGCACTTAATTATTGTCACTTGGCGTGTTCGCCGAAATCTCCAGCAATTATAAGACAAAAAAACACTGTACAGAGGACTTACATGCGCGACCTTCATCTACTCTAATGATGCACTGTCATTTGAGCCATTTCTTATTAAGGGTAACCTCGCACTACCATTTTAAATTCATGTATTATCGATTACGTCATCATCTACATTTCATATTATATAATACTAAGATAAATACCAATTCACCAATAAGTGGACCCACACCATCAAAACCATATTTTTTTCATGGTATAAGACTGCGAACAAGCTCACTGTTCACATGATGTTATGTCAACCGCAGAATATACACTATAGATGTTACAGGTGCGTAGCTTTCCTGTGGCCGGGACTTTATACCAATTAAGCAAGTCGTCCTGTGAGATTACCCTCCGGATCGGAATATGACCGTGTCATTATGACATATATCCTTACCCGTGCCAGTTGCTGCACAGCAATCTACCACCAGTGAAAATGACCATATCCATGTCGTCTAATAGCATTAGATCGAATTATGTAACTTTGACCTTCGTTAGCATAAGACTATACTGGTGGGTTCAAGTCTTGTCTGCACAGTGTTTTTTTTCTTTCTAAACAATTCGTAGAAATGATTTTCCCAAGTCAGATAAAAACCTCCAGAGCCGTCAAACATCTTCACGGCCGCTTCCGCATCTGCGCACCAATGAATGGAGTTGTGGATCTAAAAATAGTCCCGGGCTATTTGCGGATTAAACCTGAATGGATGCCACCTAAAAATAGGTCAGTGTGTCGCCCGTGACGTCACTGTGACGTCACAAACGCATCCTAGGTGAACCCCGAAACTGGGTCATAGTACAGAGAGGCATGCTTCGATTGGAGATGAAATGTTAAGGGGTTGCTCGTTAATTAATTATGGCCCATTACGTAAATGGTACAAATGTCAACGATAAGGAGAAATTTTACGTTAAATAAATCATGGGAGAAATGATATTATGTATATCCACGCATCTGTGATACTCCTGGTGTTGCGGATGTTAGTGGGCGGAGGTGATCACTTTCCATCAGGTGACCCACCTGCTCCTCCTCTGGTGTTTGCCTCCTCTTCTATAAAAAAAAAATCCAATTTTCTATGAATTTCATACCATTTCCTTTGTTCTTAATACCGTGATTCAGATGAGGTGGTAATTAGGAATCGCCTCTGTGGTCTATGGTGATACAATCGCTAGGTCGAGAGACTTATGATGGGTTCTTAAAGTTAATCGGATCCTTCGTAATCCGTAATTAAATAAGTGCTCAGTTAGTTTGGCACCCATCATATTGTTGGATTAAGTACCTTCGGCTAATCTTGGATGATCTGGTTATACCTATACGGAGATCCAAGCGTGAAGACAATTAGGTTATTATTCGAGAAATGATTCTTCAGTTTTCTATGAACTTCATAGCAATTCCTTTGTCACTAATACCGTAAATCAAACTAGGTAATTCAGATAGTCTCGAAGGTAGGACAGCAGGTAAACTTCCTCAACAAAGCTATAACTAATGGGTGATCTTCAAGGTGGCAAACAACCATCATCACCTTCGATGTCTATTGGCAACGTAGGTATATATCTTACCATCAAAAGATCCGTTTGCTTGTTTCCAATGTTACAAAAACCCGATGAAAAGTGGAAACAAGACCTTCGATATAAGCGTACTAAGACAGAATGTATTTAATTGCTACTTCCTTGAAGACAAGCACAAATTGTATTTTGGTATTTAGGCGCCATCAAAAGAAAATATTTTTTTTATAATTTCGTGAACATGCTGAATAAAATTAGTTAAATTTGGTGGCATGTAGAAATAATGACAGATGAAAGATTAACAAAGCAGATATACAATGCGAATGTGGACGGATGTGGGTACCCAAGGAGACCTGGGTTGACATTCCACGGTCCAATCGTTCGGGTGTTATCCGAGAGTGGTGTCCAGAGTCCCCGAAACCGATGTGTTTGTGTAAAAAGCGACATGAATGTGAAGGAAGCCAGGCAGGTTTGCAAGATATAGATCTACGTGAATAGATTTTGAAGGATCGTGAGGATTGGCACTCGATACTTTTTGCATACCCCGTAAGGGACTTGGCGTGAAGATATGTATGTATGTAAATTTGGGGCTATTTCATAAAATTACTAGCTGACCCAGCAGACGTTGTTCTGCTATTTTTTAAATGTGATTTTTCATTTTAGAAAAAAAAGTGGTGAGTCACCCTTATTACTTAGGTGTATTAAAAATAGATAGTAGCCGATTCTCAGACCTACTTAAAATGCCTATAAAATTTGGTGAAAATCGGTAAAGCCGTTTTGGAGGAGTACGAGTATTTTATATACGAGTATAAGATGTTTAGTTAAAACTTCAAGTACACAAGTGATTAAGAAAACATTGAGTGTATAGTGTACCATCTGGCCGAACTGCTGCAAAATCTCACTAAATCAGCTTGAGTAAGGAGGTCACCGCTTTACATTGACATGACTTCCTATGACGACTTATGACTATTTTTTAGTAATTTAATCCCAATTCTGCTAAATCAGTTAAATTGATGCAAATTTATTATATATAATTTCCATTTCTCTTAGACCAGTGTTTTTGGAAAACAACTTAATGTAATTTTAATTTTTAATAAATGGACATGTAAATAATGTATTTATTAATAATAATTCTACATTGACATATTAGAATTATTTAATCAAATTATAATAGAAGGATGTAATTAATGTAATAGTATTTATAGTTTTTTTTTGTTGTTTTGTTATGTCTTGGAAATTATTTTAAATCATTGACTTCGTATAATTATTTTTAATTGTTGAACTCGTATTAAATTTTTTGTAATACTTATTCAAATTAACAAAAGTATAAATGTATAAGTAAAAATACTATATAATTATTCGTTTTTCAATTTGTTGTAGAATTTGCATACCAGTTGTACTGGTGAAGTAGGTGAAAATGTAAAATAAATAACATAAGACCTTTCATGTACACCACTTCAAAGCAAATAAAGACATTTATTATTATTTATTATACTAATGAAGATGCTAACGTCAATGCCAAAAATTAAATTAAAAAACATTGCTCAGGACATACCATATTAAACAAATAATTATATTCCTTTGGTTCTAATAAAGATTAAGAGCACTCAAACTTTAAAAAAATACTGACGTCGTCAGCTAATTAACTCGCAAAAAATGGGAAATCATGTGATTTGATTGGTCAGTGGCGTTGTTAAGTTGATGACGTCACTATTTTTACGCGGATGAACTATAGCCATTACTTCTTTTTTTTTTCGGTTAAGCGCAGTAAGCGTACTGAGCGTCAGCGGCGGCCGAGCGTTTAAAAACTTAAGTATAAATAGTTCTCAAGTTAAGAGGAATTGACGTTCAGCATGATATTGGTTGAGAATCCACTTTCCCACAGTGTTTGGTAAAACACGTGTTTATACAACTAACTTTCATAATTTTAAATTTAGATCAACCAATTCAGTATTATAATTAACATTTAAATATCATCTTTATTTCTGAATATTTGGTTTAATATATATTATAGTAATTATGTTTAAGGATAAGAGTTATGAAAAACAACAGTAGTAGGTAAAGTATAGTTTCGTCAGCGCTATTAGTGTTAACATAGTGAAAATAAATTATTGTATGAATGAAAACTCGGAAATTTTAGGAAGATGAGTGATCATTCGGATTAACAAATAGGTAGGAAGAACGATTTCGGGTAAAAAAACTTTAGTTGAGCTTAAATGAGGTAAATAAGAGGTATAGCCATTTTCTATCATAATAAATATATTTTTCTATTTTTTCTCAAATAAGAAATTGTCACTTTGTTTGTCTGCTATAAACTTGTAAACTACCGTGTGCAGTTTGATGAAACTTAAAAGATAGGATAGCTTGCTTCTCAATTTATAGTCGCAAAATTATTTATTTTGTTACTATCTGACACTAAAATGTAATACAATAAAAATCTCAGCCACAGCAATGAATGGCCGGGTCTGCTAGTAGTTTGGCATTTCATTTTTGAAATAATATCCAAAGTTATTTCGACAAATTTTCATGGCTTGTCTTCACTAAATTGTCTCCCTAGTATCTCCCTAGAGACCCAAACAAAACTTTGTAGTTAATAAGTTTAACAAAAAGTTGAAATCGTCAGCTTTTTCGACCTTCCACTATTTTTGAAGTGAAAACTTCTTTAGGCGCGTTGAGCGTTTTGGTAGAGGGTAAAATCCTCGGTTCGCGTCACCGACATGCTAATGATAATAGTATATCTATAGCTATGGAGAGCCAGACTAGCGAACGCGCAGTAGCCTGTGTACACGTATACACTAATACATCCACTAGTTCTGACTGTATTATGTGCGCGTTGGACGCTTTTATAAATTTCATATAATTTTTGCATATAGT
>NJDD01000655.1:55122-94409 GCA_002245505.1 Calephelis nemesis
CCTGTGTACACGTATACACTAATACATCCACTATTTCTGACTGTATTATGTGCGCGTTGGACGTTTTTATAAATTTCATATAATTTTTGCATATAGTTTTAATTACTCTCAACTTAATAGTTCCGTTTTCACTTCTATCGGCAGTCCAGGTTAAATTATTTACAATGCTCTTATCACTTGACATTTTAGTTTATCAGTTTTTCCCTAGTTACGTCATTTATTTTTGAGATTTAATGGAATCTTCAAAAAGCGCGTTAATCCCTTTCAACGTTCCCGCCATTTTTTTTATGATAATGCAAGGCAAACAAGCAGACGGATTTCCTGATGGTAAGAAACTCACGCTGCCTAGAGACACCAAAGGTGGTAATGGTGCGTTCGCAACCTCAGGCTGGGATGTTATGCCTTGAGCAAAAGTAAGTTTACCGGCTACCTTACCCTCCATACCGGAACACGTCATGACGTTATGGCGGCAGAAACAGGTAAGGCGGTGGTACCAATCCGGGTGAGTCGCTGCGAAACTCTACCACCTAGTCAGATGTCATGATGTTAGTGACGGTAAGCCTATGCTCGCCTTTTGCGAGCTGCCTGGCAGGAAGGCAGATGGTCTATTTTGCAAAGGAGCCCGGACCGACACGGGGAAAAAACAGGGAGAAAATACGTATTGTGTTGCCATTACATACGCTTCAATCCCTCGTAAGATAAAGTTACACATAGTTTATTAATGACGTTCAAATCGCCTCTGTGGTCGAGCGGTCCGGGTGTTGGACTTGACTGCATGAGGTCTCGGGTTCGAATCCCGGGTCGGCCAACAAAAAGAAAATTGGATTTTTCCAATTTTCTAATAAAAAAAATGTTGGTCGGGATTGGAAACGTGCCCGGTTGGCGATAGGCTTGCCACCTATCACATTATGGGACTTAGTATCTTCGGCTAGTCGTGGGTGCCCTGGTTGTGCCTCTGCCTACCCCTTCGGGGATATGGGCGTGAAGATACTTTCAAATTGTGAGGTTCATACTAGGTTACTCAGAAAATAACAAGTAGGTACAAAAGTAAGACCGAATATTCTTTAATTTTAAAAAATGAGAAGGATTATGTAATTTAGCAACCCAGGGTATTTATGGACAAACCCCGAAAACATTAGACAGGCATCGCTAATTTAGCAACCCAACATAAAGTATAATTCTTAGAGCCAAGTATTATTAATTTAATCTGCTTACAAAGTGCTATGTTTGTGTACACGACTGTTATGAGGCTTCTTGTGTATGTAACGTATTATCATACATACATTTGTAATATCAACACATGCGTCAGACTGCAAAATATATGACACTATACAGTATACATACACTGTGGTACAGTCTCACGGGCGACTTGAAAATAGGGTTGCCAATGTTTTTTGTTTTAAAATTATTTTATTAGTCTCAAATAATTTTAAGAATTCATAAATCTATAGTAATATATATTGCGAAAATCAGTCTGTTTGTCTACTACGCTGTTACGGCTAAACCTCTGCACTGCATTTAATGAAATTTGATACTTTTTAATTAGATACCTAAGGCGAGAAGTTTTTCAAAAATCAACTTCCAAAGGACCATAGAGCAGGTCGAAATTTTGTATGAAAATCTATTTTAAGCGTGTTAACAGTTAGTACAATATAAACTACGAACAAGGAATCTATCCTTGTTCATAGAATATAAAGAAGAATGCCCATTATTTGTACCAATAACTTGTCTCATGCATTCAACAAAGACATGATTAATGTATATTGATAAAGTAAGGTAGTTAAGTTAGTACTAAATTATTTTTAACCATGGTACAAACCGTACAGATTATCTAATACACAGGGCCTGGATTTACTGCAATCTTGGACTCCCTTACTATAGTACAGGATGACGTATTAGGTATATAGATTGGCAATAGTGGTTTGTTAAACCGAAACCGAGGTGTTGAATCTTTAATTTTTTTATGTGACTTCAAGGGCACCCTTTCCATTCAAATCGGAACTGGACAACGGAAAGCATTGACGTTAGGATGGCTGAAATTGGTAAGACGGTGGTAGTAGTATACAGGTATATACTCACATATGGGCGACTTATAGAACATTTTTTTGGCTTTGTATTGAAAAATAGTGGAATTACACCTTCGATCCTATCTTTACTTTCTATCAGATGAGGCAATAGCTAGTAGTAATAAAAATATACTGACTAATGGCGAATATAACCATTACTCGATACAATTACTTTTATAAGTGACAAACTACTTTATGACTACCCAGCACTTGACCAACCAAGAAGTCTGAATAGAGCATAATAAATCTCGAGGATATTAAGCTGATAAATTCCAAATGCATTGTACCAGTTCCTAGAGAGTGCCGGCCTTGCGGAACTTATGGTTAATGAATGAGAGGGGAGATCACAATAAATCTATCTCGCTCGCAATGTTTCTTGGGTTTATTAGACCCGAACTCTTTAATACTAAAAGTGACCAATAAATTAATACTTTTCTCTTACGAGCTCTTTAATTGGAAAACAGTTAAAACAGTTTATATTCCTCAAAGAAATTCACGGGTAGAAAAATTTGTTCTTCTGCCCTCAGGACGGAAATTGACAACATTCCTGCTGGCTGCGCTAAACGAAATTGTGAACCGGTGAACATATTTTTGATTCTATATTTTGTACCAATAAATCTATATTTTAATCATTTCTTCAAAAATAACATTTTCGAGTTTTATTTTGAAAAAATATCAAACAAAGAATAATTTAATTCGAGCATGGAGTAGGTATGGAAATAGTACGCTGAATTTTTGATAAGAACACGAGTTGTTTGTTCTGTATGATAAATGCACTAATGGTGGAGCGTCGTGCCCGTGCTGCCCCTGGGGTCAGCAAAAGCTATTTAACTTCAGGCCAAGCAAATATTGTCACTTTAATAATAGCGTGGAGTTTGAGTTGACACACAAGTCTCAAGAGGAAAAGTACTGCATCAGGGGCAAACTCACCAGCATACACGAATAAACCACCATAGAAACCAAATAATTTTCGGCCGCATTCAGAGACTTCAATTATATTGTAATCAGTCATTAAGTCGATATTTTCCATACAAAATTGAGACAGAGTGCGTCCTTTAAACAAAGTAAAACTGCAAAAATATACTTCAACTTTATTACTAACCACCGAACTCAGAAAAAAACCCAAAATTCACGTGTCTTCATCGAACTTAAATGGCTTACCTAAGTCTGAAAGAACTTGTTTTTGAAACAAAAAAGTAACATCAAAATTTGATTCTTCAGAGACACACGGTCATATTGAGAACTCCTTTTTAAAAAATGCAGGGGGATGAAAAGCTTTAAGCTTTATCTAATTCAGACAACCGTCTTTTCTAAACTTCTAATAGAACCTGCGACGGTTCTATTAGAACTCTCTCCTGTAAAAAAAATTAAAAATCACATTTTGAGCTACCCGAAATCGAACCCGAGACCTCATGCAAACACGAGACCACCGGGCTGCTGAGGCGATAACAGAAGTCAACAAACAAAAACCCGCATTACGCAAAACGTAAGAAAATGTCACATTACAATTTTTTGAAAGGGTTTGAAAGGTTATCACATAGAGGTTTCTGACAGTAAGAAGTATATGTATGTGAGTATATAAGTCTATTATGCTCTTTTTTAGCACAAGAAAAAGCTCACTGCAGCTCATATTATGCTGCCTCGTCTTATTTCTAATCAGAAATAGACAAAATAATGACTTGAAAAATGGCGAGAATGATTTAGGAGGAAGATGTCATTTCCAAATAAAACGTACATTCTTTTGTTTACGTGACAATCAGCATGAATATTGAATATTTATAGATTACTTACTGTAGTCTAATTTTGGGAGTGGATTATACTTAGTATTTAACATCAACCCGTTTACATTATCGCGGTAGAGTATTTTCTTCAATAAAATCTGTCATAATTCTTTATCCATTACAATTGGTTCAACGGAGTCCTGAGAATATAATAAAAAACACTTTCGCATTTAGAATATAGGGCGTTCATTCGCCGCATCTTTGGTCGAGAGGTTAGCGTACACGCCTAGCTCCACCGACCAACTACAGGTCCGTGTTCGACATTTTCGTGAAGAACATAAATGCCTGTATTTCTGAGTCTGGGTGTTCATTAAATTTATTTTGGTATCTTTTTTTAGTATTTCAATGTATTAGTATCTTTCTCTTAAAAATTGCTTACTTTGGGGTTAGCACAAATTTGTACAATTTGTCAGGGGATATTTATTTATTTTCAATAGGCGGTAGGTTATGCTGTCAGTTTCTCAAACACAACCATGACTGGTGAATAACCTAGCGAGTAAAAATGTGACCGATGCCTACATGAAGTCAAACATTGGTTATAAAACATTCTAAAGTAATTCATAAGTGTATTCCATCATGTGTTGGCATAACTGTGTAATGGTCGTGCTATTTGGGATTGAAAACCTACCTCCCGAGAAAAATGACAAATGTCAAGTCACCGAAAGCTGAGAAGGGGATCAAGGATGGAAATAAACTAATACCTTCCTTTTCTTTAAAACTTTCCTTGACGATGTTAATTTTAACAGTTATCTTAATGGCCATAGTTAACCGATATGATTCACATTTCAGTGTAACAATCCGAGTCTCCTAATGATGTTGAAGCGTGACTGTAAAAGATTTAACCATTATGTTACTTGTTTTAATATTCATTGCCTACTTTATGGCATTCACGAGGAAAATATACGATCTCCAAAATGGCCGTACCCTGCTTTTGCTCCAAGAAAACCAGAAAGCTATTTTTTATGGAAAAGAACAGCAAACGCTGATAGTTAACTGCCAAGCAGCATTTACCCGCGTAGGGATCCACCGCCTTACCTATTCCTGCCATAATGAGTCTGTCATGTTCCAGTACGGAGAGTAGAGTAGCCGGTCGAGTTGCATAAGTCTGAAACCGCTCGGGAACAGAACAGCAGCGCACCTGTCTATGGTGTTTCTTGACGACACTGTCTGTTACCATCAGAAGTCATGGGCTTACTCGTTGTTTCGCATCAACCGTTCGATTTAAGTTGTACCGGATCACCAAAATTAACATTTTTCAACTGGTACTGCAACACCAAGGGTCTCACAATTGCATTGCCCTAGGAATGAGTATGATCTTTTTGAGTGTCCTTAAGTTGCAATAATGAAACACAGACAAGCAATAATGTTATTATGGCGGCAATAGTCACGGCGTACATTTGGGGGAGACCATTTAACAAGGAGTCACTTATAACAAGGAACTAAGATGTGTAACGTAATCTTAGAAATGACTGGATCTTGTATGACGGGAGTTTCGATAGTTAAAGAGTTTTAACCGCCGAAAACTTGTTAAATTTACAATCTAAGATATGTTTTGGTGGCAAAACCTTATAAAGACAATTCCGTAGCCGTACGGATAAAGTTACAATCTTTGGGTAGCATCCAGTGAAATAGAAGGTAATTTTATAGTTTCGTTAAAAGACATAATACGAGAATAGGGCGGGTGACATTGAACCTTTAGCGTGCTGTATGCTTATTACCATAACACATAAAGGTCTGTCTAAACATCGTCTGCAAATAATGGTCACAATTCTGTTGGCACAAATAAGACCAAATCATATTTTGTTACACACACACACACTTTGGACGGAAGGGTACTTATTAATGACTCTCTCATAAACTAAGAATGGTAACGCTGCATAAAATTCTACGAAGTCAATAGACAAACGTATATTTTTTTAATATCAGGAAATGCGTTTGCTCGTTTATTTTTTGCATCGTAAAAAACTACAATTTAGCGATATGAAATCACATTCGTTTAGCACAGGTGTTATTTTCTTATGGCAATTACGATGTGTAGTCACTCAAACCAAGTGGAAAACAAAATGTGATTTAAGAGACACACTAAGCGAATAATGCCCAGATATATACTATTTAAATTAAAAAAAAGTATCTTTACACCCATATCCCCGAAGAGGTAGGCAGAGGCAAAACCAAGGCAGCTGAAGACACTAAGTCCCACAATGTGATAGGTGGCAAGCCTATCGCCAACCGGGCACATTTCCAATCCCGACCACCATTTTTATTATTAGAAAATTGGAAAAATCCAATTTTCTTTTTGTTGGCCGACCCGGGATTCGAATCCGAGACCTCAAGCAGTCAAGTCCAACAACCGGACCGCTAGACCACAGAGGCGATACTATTTAAATAAATCTATGTATGTCATATTGAATTCAGAAAGACCGGATCATAGGGGTCTCTTGGTTCATGTAAAGCATCAATCTTCCCGTGTTGGTCAGAATACTCTGAGTAGAATAGACCATCTGCCTCTCTAGCAGGCAACTTGAAAGAGGTGAACACAAGCTAAAATATACTCCAACAAGATCACTGGTAGAATGCTGTGTGCTAGCCCGGGTAGGGCTCCACCGCCTTACCTATTCTAGTCGAAGATCCGAAGTAAGGTCGACCTTCACCGAGCTGATAACAGGATGAAACCGGTTTTATAGCAAATTTAGTATATCAGAAAATATATGAAAAATGGGTTGCCTGAAAAAATCCTGGACTTTTTTTTTATTTTTTAAAATGTTTTTTATTCATTAATTGGTGCAATATTAAAATTTTATCCTGACTTAAAGTAGGAATAAGACGAAGTTGCAGAAGTTGGGTTGCCTGTTGTTGATCTGGATTGCCAGGTATAAACAGATAATTGTTGATGCTAGTTACTTTTGCGGGATCGGATAATAGGAAAAAAATATCAACATATGTGCAGTTTCATAACAATTTTTTTAACAATTTAAGTTGATATATAGGGTTGCCTGAAAAAAAATTGGAAATGTTAAAAACATATTTTTTTTAAATAATAAAAAATGTCAGGTCCAGGATTTTTTTAGGCAACCCATTTTTAATATATTTTCTGATATACCAAATTTGCTATAAAACCGGTTTCATCCTGTTATCAGCTCGGTGAAGGTCGACCTTACTTCGGATCTTAGACTATTCCTGTTGCGATAATGACTTTGTCATATTCCGGTGCGGAGGGTAGGGTAACTTGCACAATAGACCTAACATACCGGTCGCAGAGCAACGATGCACCTGTAACATCTATGGTGTCTATAGGCCACGACAGTCTCTTACTATCTGGAAACCCGTTTGCATGTTCGCCGATCTGATAGAACTTTCGACACCATCAACTACAAGATTAAAAAAATAAGTTTGGTTTTGTTTGTGCCATTGGAATCACCTCCCTTAGTTTATGTAACCAAACGCTCGATTAAGTTTGCAAATTAGGTACTATTTAATGACATTACCTGTACAAAAATAGGATACGTACTGCGTATTGATTTTGGAAGTAATCACTTAGGACTTGTCTGACTCATGGATTCAAGGTTGGATCGGGATACAAATCCCCAATCGTCACATATTACGGAGACAAGCATAGTAATAGGCCAATAATTTTTATATTATACTAGTCTAATTTAGCGGGTTTTGCAGCTCGGACTCAAACTTATTCTACATTTTCACATTTTTTTTAAAGAAATACAAATTCTCACTTTGGTTAGGCTTGAACCTACACCTTTTCGTATTTCGCTGACGAATGCTATAGCCAGCTACTAAGAGCTCAAGTTCTGTTTGCGAAATTTCTAGTTCTTTTTAATAATAAGGTCAAGCATTTGTGTGATGAATATAATGATTAGCTTACTTTGGGGTTAAATTCAATTTGTGTAACTTGTCCAGAGATTTTTATTTATCTTTATCATTGAAATAGAGAAATCTCGATTTAAATTCGCCCGATCGTTTCCCATGATTCGGTAAGAACGTAAAAATTTACAAAAAATAAATTATGAAACGTCCTAGGATCTTATCCTGCAAATCAAACATAACTAACTATACATAACTTTTGTAATCTAACTTTTGACTTATCAACTTTTCACCGTGTTGGTCCGGGCTCCTTTTGCAAAATAGACCATCTGTCTTTCTTGCCAGGCAGCTCGTAAAAGGCGAGCACAGGCTTATCATCACTAAGACCGTGACATCTGACTAGGTGGTAGAGTTTCGCAGTGACTCGCCCGGATTGGTACCACCGCCTTATCTATTCCAGCCGCCATAACGTCATGACGTGTTCCGGTTCGGAGGGTAAGGTAGCCGGTAAACTTACTTTTGCTCGAGGCCTAACATCCTGACCTCAGGTTGGCAACGCACCATTACCATCTTTGGTCACTCTAGGCGTCGTGAATTTCTTACCATCAGGAAATCCGTCTGCTTGTTTGCCATCCTCTAAAATAAAAAAAATAAAAGAATCAAATTACAAGATTCAGGTTAGGTAGGTAGTAGTATGGTTGTCAACAATATTAAACAAGTAATTTATGTGTGGGAGTACACAGGAATACCTACAATTATATTGGATAATAGATCATATACGTGAAGGTTTAGCTGTTAAGTGGATACTTTAAGTATGCAAACAAATCTTTACATTAAAACTGTGTAAGCTGCGTGTACTAGTTTTGCCCGCCTCGTTTTCATCTGCATGGAATTTAACAAAAAATCCTTTTTATGTCAGCTACCGGCCAGTGAAAATTCAGTCAACATCGCTTCAGCTTTTACAGAGATTAGCCGGAACAAAAAACAGACAGACAAGCAAATATTTTATTTTGGGATATGTACCATATATACATTAATATGCACATACATTTTAAAATTACAAACAAGCTTATTTATTTGTATAAATTTTGAAAGGTAAACTAGAAAATCCCGTTATAGACTGTGTTATGGAAGTGTTACTAAAAAATAGAATACATATTTAATACATCTTGAACATTACTATTATAAGTAAATATAAATAATTTTTCCTACCATTAAAATCCTACATTTACACATCATAAATACTTCAATGGTTTTAGAACAATGGAGTCATTAAACATTGTTATTTCACATTCCATAACACCAAAGTTCATTTAGCAAAACAATTATCTAAATTCACTCATTTAAATTCATTGTTTATGCTAATAGTTAAAAGTAACAATTTAGTTTAAATCTAAACATTTATGTCAAGGTACTTATTTTTTTTTATATATTAACGTCACATTGTTATAATAAATAGAAATAATTGTCACTTTGTGGTCATGGTCATGGTCATAAAAATGTCTACACCACACATTGGGCAAAGGTCTCTAACACATAGAGAACTCTTCATTGGAAGTAAGTATTATTTTATAAAAAAAAGTAGTAGAAATAACTCGAAAAATATTGAAATTTTGGTGATCTTACAAGAAAATATCGTCGGTCCGAGACGTTACTGGAACATCTCAAAAAAATTTGTTTTTTGTTAACTGTACCAATCGATGACACGACAAACAAAAATTCATTATAAATTAATTTGGAAGTAATGAAGTTCACTATAAACATACAAAATTTCAATATCAAGTTAGTTAAAATTTCTTTTTTATCACGAATTTATGACTTTTAAAAATCTTTATTATCTTCTAGCTCGAAAGTGCAAATTTTGAGATGTTCCAATAACGTCTCGGACCGACGATATATCAAGATAAATTACACATATGGATCTAAAACTTTTATTTCAGCAAAAGTTGACAATATTAATACTAAAAGACTTCATTAGTTACAAAAATAAATTTTAAAACAGCTAACATAGATTTAGTAAAATTCAAGCTTTGCAGATACTCAATGGTGTTAGCACTATATGCAAATCCTTTTCAGTAACAAGGCGTTTAAAATTTTATTACAAGCAGTCTAATTACAGTTGAATTCACACATCCAACATTCACATTATGAACACAGTTCACAATTTTTGCACAGTACACACACTGAGTGGGATAAAAGAGAAATTGAAAAAAGAGTAACAAGACTTTTTTTAACATTTCTTAGTCCTTGTGGTTCAATTTTCGTACTGACCAGCTAAGCAAAGCTAAAAATTTTAGATAAGTGAATAGAGAAATGTTATTTTTGTTATCATGATTTCAACATATTTATATCATGTTTTTGTTATGTTATAATATTTAATTAAAATACACAGAAACTATAAAATCAGACAGAGAAGAAATTTTGAAGGATAAATAAGGCAATACATATTAAGATGTTTATATAATACTAGCTGTTGCCCACAACTTTGGACACACACTATAGTTGACACTATAGTGAAACATTTTTCTCAAATAATCAGTATCTTTCACATTAACTCCTGGCAATAAGCTAACTACACAAAATTTGGTAAAAATCCATTCAGCAGTTTTTGTGTGAAAAATGAAAAGCCAAACTAACAAAAACAGTTTTGTGACAATCCTCCCAGATTTTTATAGTTCCAAATTTACTTTGCAAATTCCCAGTCATAAATATGCAAAGCATCATTGACATACTTATACTGTTTACAAGTGATTATCAGGGACATGAGTCTATTTATGTGCCTTTCCAATACCATGAAACAATAACCAGTAACAGCATATCAAAAATTTGGTATTACATAACATGTGTAGCAGAAACGCATATTCTTTCTTTCAAACCTTTTAAATATGTATATAAATTTGCAGGTTTTTCTATCTGTCGCACATAAGCTGCTGACATTAGTATCATTGTTTGGTTTAAATTTTGTAACTGATTTAGGACCACTAAGTGAAGATGTAGTTTTGTGTATAGAACCTGTTGGGAACCACTTGTGATAGTCGACTTATTACTTTCTAAGGATTTATATGTAGATCATAACATTTATCAATATTCAATATATTAAAAATTCATCCTTATTAAAATAAAACATTCAAAAATTTTGTTACATACCTATTTGTTGCATGTGAAAGAAATTTGAATATTGGATGATTTTATAAAAAAAGTACTTAGAAATCAAATTGTAGAACATGGCCTCATACCCACAACATTTTCGAAGAATTTTACATTCAAATGAATAAACTCTTCGGTTTCACAATATGACAATAAAATAATATATATTATATATTTTACGACTGTTCTGCAAGCTCAGCTTCCTTAACTAGTTTTGATGACTTGAAACATCGTAATACACTGTGTAGTGTATTTCATAGAAAATAAAACACCACCTCATATATTGAAAAGGACAAAGTTAAGCTGCAGCTTGAATAATGGAAAAAGTTTAACCTAGTTTTTTAAGTATCAAATATTGTTGGTCTGACATTGGCCTTGCCAGGCCCGAGAATCAATACGAGATGTAAAATTTATAAAGTAAATGGTATTTACTTACAGAAATTAAATGACACAGCAGGAGCAACTGGAGCTTACACTATTAGTGAGGTAATCGCGGTATAAAAAATTTAAAGCTTACTGTTCTAAACCTAATTCAACAATAATAAAAATATTAAGCGAAATTCAACAACAACGACCGCCCAATTTGACAATTGACAATCAATCAGGGCAGTGTTCCCAACTCTCAGAATTTTTTCTCCCCTATGCTGAAATAAAAAAACCCTAAATTTCCCGTAATCTCTTGGAAATTCCCCTAGACAAATATTACAATTAATCATTAATAAAAAAATAAATAATTACTTGATAAAGAAACATAATTTAAATAAATAATAAATAGCGATCATTTTTTTATTTAATAATCATTTAATGCTTCAAGTATAATTTCATTTTCTTCTGATTTAGAACTTTAATTTTGATTTAGAAAATCATTTTCTCTAATAAATAAAAATATAATCTAAATAAAAAAATCCCTAATAATACCCCTAAAAATATATTTCCCCTAAATAAACCCCATTCCAATTTTTTAACCCCTAAGTTGGGAACCGTGAATCAGGGCAGGTGTAAAAAGTACAGTGATGCAACCTTGCAAAAAAATCACCAGAAATGGTCGCAAAACTCCTTATATTTCAAGGTTTTAACAAAACAATCACTGGATATCCATGAAGAATTACAAGCAACGAGCTAGATATGAATTAATGCACAAATTAATATAATACCTCAAGTTAAACTTGCTGAAAATTAAAATTAAATCAATTAAAATGTTACCCACATGTCGGGAACTAAAGCAAATCTACCCACTTAGCATACCGATGTTTCCTGTTTTGTTCAATTAGAACTTAGTGATGATTGATTCCTTGATTTTTGAACTCCTTGAAATTAGCAACGATTAATACATTTTTGAGAAACGTCGCTAAAAAAACCTGGTATACAAAAAACAATAAATTAAAAATGATCTATGACCTACTTAGGGTTTCGAAGTCAAAGGCAAAAAACGGAACACGTTAGGTTCGTCTTAACTGTCTGTCTGTCCGCACGTATGTCACAATTATTTTTTTCGAAACAATAACTAATAAGAGCTATACTGTCAAAACTTGATAAGTAGATGTATTCTGTGAACCGCATTAAGGTTATTACACAAAAAAAATAGTAACTGTAAATTTTGGGGATTTCCCTACTCAGAACTATACATCAAAAATTTTCTATTAGTATTTATCATGAAATATGAAGTATCATAAAATATGGTTGTAAAAATAATCACTAAATTTAGTGAAAAAATCACTAAGGTGGCAACGCTAGTGACCGGGGAACTAAGTAGGTACTTACCAATCCTACCATGTACCTATAGGTACGTATTCGTCAAGTATTAGCTGTCACTTGTCAACAAATTCGCCCAAAGAAACAAATTCGAAGTGATATTTTTAAATCTAAGTATAATACCTTGATTTTTATTATTATTTATTATATTTTATTATTATTAATTAATTATAAGACTATAATTTTCCTATTATTAAATGAATACAGGAGTTTATATTATTACAAAACACTAACATATACCTATTAAATAACAGTTCATAGACAGTGACATCTATGTAAAATATCATGAAATAACTCTGTCAGCACATTGTATAGAGTACTAATGTGACGATTCGCTATAAAGTGCATGTAATAAAATATAGAGGACGTTATAAAACATAATATTTTAATATTGGAATTGAAAGACAAACAAGAGTGAAGAGATTGTACAAGATGTGCACAAGATTGTTGAAGATTTGTTGTTGGCGTGGATAGTAAGGTATAGGCACACATCGCGTGATCCCATGCTAAAGATGATTTTGAAGTTCATTGAAATACTTAGTCTTTTACGAAAGCTTACCAGCTACCTACTTATCCTAACTTCATAACCGATAAACAACAATAGCAATAATTGACGTATGGGCTTTAAGTACTTATTCGTATCAGGTAGTACCTCCTATTGAGTTTAGTAAATAATACATTGTCTTAGGCTGTATTTAATAACTCACAGGCACCTGAAAATAGTAGATAGGTAGTATCGGTAAATTTTTGATGTCACTTTGGGATTATTAGTTACAGCTGTCGTCAGTTGGAGCAATATCAGAGATTAGTAATAAATAGTCTCTGTTAATACATTTCAAACATCATACTTAATTATTATGTACTTGTACCTTCGACAATATATTTCATTGTTTTCTTCTAACCGACTTAAAACTTAATGAGGAACTTTTATGTTCGACTCCCTATACTTTTTATATGGATTTATGATTTAAAAAATATTTTTGTAAATGGATGAGCGCGCTTCTGAGGTGATCCCATTGCCGCCAAGTCCGGATCTAACTATGAAATCCCAAGGAAATTGTCCCTCGATTAGGTATATGCTCAAGTTTTGTGTACTGTCTAAGTACGTAGATGATTATTAAAATCGAAGTCGGGTCTTTGCAGTTTTACTGTGTTTCACTATAATATAAGCATCATCGGGACTAACTTTCAGGTTGAACAGAGGACAGTAGTAAAAATATATCGTGGAAAATATACAAGTGTTATTAATAAAGCTTTTCTATCTCCAAATATTTCTGGACGTAGGTAGTTAACACGTGACATTTAAATAGGTATCTACACCAATCAAAATCTGCATTTCAATAACAAATATTTTTAATGTATAGATGACAGATTTGTAATATTAAGAATAGGAAAAATATAAAGTTTACCGACGTCAAATCGGCGACTTGGACAGAAGGTCTCGTAATGGTCGTAAGCCATCTTGGTGCCTATAAACGTCAGAGCGAAGAGACAGACCAGCATCAAGGCGCACACGGTGGGGCAGAGAATGGCTGCTAGTTTGTTTACGCGAAGCGACCTTTCGCTTCCTGCTTCGGAGTCGTTATCATCCTGTCTTTCTGAGTTCTTGGTCATAACTAGAACAAATTTTATAGACTTAGCAGTATCTCCCCTCGGCTCTATCTACCACAATTTCAACTGTTTCCACTCCTCTTGACCTATCGGAACAAAAAGTGGCATAGAGTACCATAGAGAAGCGTCAAGTATCTACAGTTCTTGATGCTCTATGAATATAGAACATCAGATTTTTAGGTTGTATAATTTATTTTGTTTGATTTAATTTATTTTTTTATAATCTGTAGTTAAACGTACGATTTCGATGCTAGGGAGTGGTAATGCGAGGTTTGGTGCCATCGAGAGAAAAGATGGTCGAAGTTTTTTCATAAGTATTGAATTTCGTGTTGGATATTGAGTGAAATTAGTAAATTTTGGTGGCATTTTGTACAATTTTGTTCAGTGAAAGTGTACAAATGAAATAATCGTGAAGAAATTAGCGTATTGTGTATTTCCTCGTTGCCGCCAAATTTCATTACATGAGCTTGAGTGATGAGGCCACCGCTTTACCCAAGAGCCTGACCTGACTTACTGACGACTTATGACTAATGACTAATTATAATTGATTAAAATTGATGTAAAATTTGCTGCAAATTTCTATTTGACTAATGGCAAAATACTAGCGTATAGGCCAAAACAAAAAACCAAAAGAAGAAGAGTGGTAAGGCGAGTTCCGATCCGTTGGTGGATTTTAGAACTACACTCGTATATTATTATATAGAGAAATAACAATAACGTTTGTATGTCTAGTCAACTAACTGAGGTTACGAATCCGGTTATTTTAAATAGTTAGGCTTTATAATTGTCAAAGAAAACATTTTGGTTAGTAACTGAAGAATTCAGATTTTTTGAAAATAACCGAAAATTCTGTCGCTACTTATACTTGTAGCAAAAAATAATTCACTCTAATTTAAAGACCTTACGATGTACTTTCGAAATTGATGAACTCCTAACTATCGTGACACTTGGCACTCAATACTCTCTGCCTACCTCGTGCGAAACTTGGCGTGAGGTTGTGTATAGAAGAATTACTCTTTTGTGTTTTAAAATAAAAATTCCAATTACCAAAGGCTAAAGCTTCATTTAAGACACTTTATATTTGACCAGTATGTCCCTATGAAAAGAATAAGAACAAAGCATTAGCCTACACCATGGATTAATGGGGAGATTAAAATGCCATATATCATGTCAAGACGTCATTTAAATAAGCTCCCAATAGATATAAACTTCTTCCATTTATAAGTCCTTTCGTAATTACTGTAACCACTTGTGCCGCACCGCCAAACGTCGCCGTCCATAAAAAGATTGCCATTACTGGGTTGGATCAATTTTTTTAAATTCCCTAAATCTCTCGAAATATGTAATCTTCCTTCCGCCAGCATCAATAATATTTGCCCTCAATACATTTTCCCACTCCACCTCTAGTTCTCTTTTTTAATTTTATTGACCTAAGTAGTTACTATAAATAACATTTCTTCTTTTTTCTGTCTCGTTGCTCAGCTTGCAACTTCGAGGCGATGACGATAACTGATGCTTTTTTTTTATGTTATAGGAAGGCAAACAAGCATACGGATTTCCTGATGGTAAGAAATTCACGCCGCCTAGAGACACCAAAGATGGTAATGTTGCGTTGCCAACCTGAGGTCAGGATGTTAGACCTCGAGCAAAAGTAAGTTAACCGGCTATCTTACCCTCCGGACCGGAACACGTCATGACGTTATGGCGGCAGGAATAGGTAAGGCGGTGGTACCAAACCGGGCGAGTCGCTGCGAAACTCTACCACCTAGTCAGATGTCACGGTGTTAGTGATGATAAGCCTATGCTCGCCATTTACGAGCTGCCTGGCCAGAAAGGCAGATGGTCTATTCTGCAAAGGAGCCCGGACCAACACGGGGAAACATATTTCTTCCATTCCTTTATCCGGTTAGTACGTTTACGTAATACGTTTTTTATAGAATGATTTGACTGCTTCTTTTCTGAAAAAAGGGACATAATATCATACCAATCCCCAAAGTAAGTAAGTAGGTAAGTCATTTTGCTTTCCTAACTTTGTTCCATATATATACGTCCCTTATCTACATTTCTTGTACACGTACCCACGAACAAATGGTGCGCAACATTCATGCACAAAATGGAGCTTTTATAGTTTTGTTTCTTTTTTAAAGTTATCAATAGCACTTTAGTAGCAGACGTGCAAGACAGTACTTCACACCCGGCCATATGTATGGTGTATCGAATTTGTGACCAACTAGCTATGTACCTATATTCGAACAATAAATAAATTATGAATTACGGTCTGAAGCTGCAGTCGACTGGCTTAGATCTATCTGCAGTGTCACTCCTAGCGAATCTACAGAGTCGCTCCCAGCGAATCTATAAACACTAATCACATTCTATATCCACTCTATATCTACTGTTGCCCTCAGGGTAGGACTCTATCTTGTCCATGTTTATTGATCTCATTACTTCAAAAATCTCTTTTAAACTCCATCTTTATTCTGATTATCTCCAACTTAACCGTCACTATAGAATTGAGGATGTAATAGCAATAGCTCTAATGAATTTAACTCGTGATTCCTTGTGAACATTATTAAGTTTTTCCCCGAAAAAAAAGGAAATAGTCCTCCCTTAGACTCCTCATCCCATCTCTATGGTGACTTTTGTATACCTTCAGGTTACCAAGAAAATTTCAAATAAATTGGAACAGTTGCAAAATCTCTGTGCAACAGATATAAACAATTTATGTACGACCTCCATAAATGTGACCACGAATGGCAGCGTCGCCCTCAATCCAAAAAGCATTCCATCCGTTGACACTGGAACTCCCATTTTTATCATTATCATCAGCCGGAGGACGTCCACTGCTGGAGATAGGCCTCCCACAAAGAGCGCCACAAGTCACGGTTACCACGGTCCAGCGGCTTCCAGCGACTTTGACCAGATCGTCAGTCCACTGGGTGGGAGGTCGTCCAACACTACGTCCTCCGGTGCTCCCATTTTTTTGTTTTGTTATTAAAGTCCTCTGTAACCATAACGTCCTTAAATATTTTAAACAGCGTTTCCATTTCCTCTATCCTTCGGGTTTTCCTTGTCGTTCGCCTGTATCTGTTTTATTAAGTTTTCCCACTTCAAATTAAATTCCTAATCTTTCCCAGTCCATGCAATAACATTAGGTACCTTCTCACTGAAATCCATGGCAGTGAATTTATGAGCCCATTTAAAAATCGAGTAAGACATTTTAATCTTTTCACCTCTGTAATTAAAATGGTTCCTGGGTTATCCATATACGTCACTATTGTTGGCTACACACCCCGCTGTAAAGCTACAAATGAAATAAAAAGTATCTTCACGCCCAAATCCCCAAAGATTAAGCAGTGGCACAACCAGGTCACCCATGACTAGCCGAAGACATTAAGTCCCATAATGTGGTAGGTGACTTATCGCCAACCGGGCACATATCCAATCCCGGGTAACGTTAAGTAATTGAAGGTATGAATATGTACGGGATGACATTTAAAGTTCCAGCCAAATTTTAAGAAACGATTCGGTGTCGATAACAGTTTTGATCTATTAAACAATTAAAATGATAAAAAACACAGTTTACAGAATGTTCATCCAACGCTAAATACAAGATGCATGGTTATAAGGTAAGCGCAAAACTGGTAGCCAACGATCGCAGTCGCATTCGCAGGCTGGTGACGTCATGACTTAATCTAGGTACGACATAGCGTGACAACAAGTTTGCGGATTATCTTAAATGAATATTCATAAAAGTAAATGTTACAATTTGGCAATAATATTTAAAATGCATTACCATTTCAGCCTTTACCCTCTTACATTAAAATTTAAATGTTATAATTTGACCGGTTGTTTCAAAGTAACTCTGTATATAATGTATCTAAATATCCTATTAATATTATAAATGCGAAAGTTTGTATGTATGGATGTATGGATGTTTGTTACTCTTTCACGCTAAAACTACAAAGCCGATTACGATGAAATTTGGTATGTAGGTAGCTGAAGACCCAGAATAACATATAGGGTACTTTTTATCCCGGAGTTCCCGCGGGATTGGGACTTACGCGGGTGAAACCGCTGGGCGCAGCTAGTATTTTCTATATTCTTCACGCCAATATCCCCGAAGGACAAGTAGATGTGCGTCTAGGACACCCACGACTAGCCGGAGACACTAAGTTCCCCAATGTGACAGGTGGCAAACCTTTCGTCAATCGGACACTTATCCAATCCCAGGTAACGTTTTTTTTGTTTTTTAAACGTGTACGCTAGTCTCTCGACCTTCGAGGCGGTGAAATAATAAAAGTATTGACAATCACACATAAACTTAAATGCTTAATTTTGTTAAATCAGTGAACTGTATACGACTAGGGCGTAGCTGTGAAAAAAAATGTTATAAAACAATTGAAATAAATCTATTGTAGACGTACTTACCTTTTTATTATTAACTTTATTATTGTATCATTATTCAATGTGCTTAAAACAATGAGTTATTTGGATGAGATTGTAGTAGATATTCCAAGATTTTCATTGAACTGACAGTGACACAATCTCAGCTTTTTTCAGCATTTTTCAGATTCAGTTTTTGTTGTTTTTGACACAAAAAAGTATAATAACTTTAACCTAACTTGAAGTTCAATGGCACGTTGGCATGTGGTTCATAGACATCGAAGATGGAAACGAAGCATTTGTCACCTGAAGCTGGATGCACCTCTTGCATAAACTTACTCAACTCTACCGACTACCGCACTCTCCACATCTGTCCAGGCGCTAAACAAATAACCCAATAAAAACAACTTTATAGATTTGTTAAGTGTCCGGTTGGCGGTTTCCCCATGTTGGTCCGGGCTCCTTTGCAGAATAGACCATCTGCCTTTCTGCCAGGCAGCTCGTAAAAGGCGAGCAAACACCGTCACTAGCACCGTGACATCTGACTAGCGGTAGAGTTTCGCAGCGACTCACCCGAATTGGTACCACCGTTTTACCTATTCCTACCGCCATAACGTCATGACGTGTTCCGGTGTGGAAGGTAAGTTAGCGGGTAACTTACTTTTGCTCGAGGCCTAACATCCCGGTCTCTGGTTGGCAACGCACCATTACCACCTTTGGTATCTCTGGGCGACGTGAATGTCATCAGGAAATCCATTAGCTTGCTTGCCTTCCAATATCATAAAAATAATAAAGGTTTGCCACATATCACTTAAGTAAATCTTAATGGACTAATTATGACGAACTAGTTCTTCTGTTGTCTGTTTGCTTGTGTTAAACGTTAAAAATGGTTTAACCAAAGACTAACTGTCCATAAAGAAAGGTTTAACCGTAGGGTTTAACTCAATATCTATGACTACAGTAATTTGATTGTCAAACTTGAAAGTTAAAACATAAGAAGTAGTAATAGCAAGTATCTAAAAGTTTAAAAAGAAAGGAAAATATCGTTACAATCGTAATAATTAACATTAAATATAAATTTGAAAACTTTATTTATAAGAAAAAAAGAACAACGTAAACAAAACTTCGAAAACATAATTTGGATTAAAAAGTACCTATAGATTATTTGAAATGAGGCTTTTGATGTATTGTTTCATATATAGTTGTCTCACAATTGGTCTTTTCGTAACCTTCTTGTATTTGATGGTGACAATAGACCCTGGTCTCAAGTATCTACCGGAGAAAGCTGCGAGGATGAGGCATCTTGATTCACAAGATAATTTGCAAGCAACTGTTTTGGTAATATACTAAGTATGTACATACTGTTTTTAGCGCTTGTCTTCGCTTGAATGAATTTTTTTATTTTTATAAAGTAAATACGTATATATATTCAAGGCATGCCCCTTGTACAATAGGCAGTGTGTATGTGTATGATACCTATCTACAGACCTTTCCTCCATATTCGTTACTATTTTTATAATATGACTTACATCGTATTTATTATAGACTTATAGATAGACTAGATAACAGGCGTACTTATAAATATATAAATACTCTTGACACCGCCCTCGGATAAAACCAAATTCGAATCTCTACCCAGGTGTCCTCTATACAGGATGACTGGTGAGATACCTTCAATATTTAAGGACGTGATAGTATGCGAACATATATCATGAAATAAAATAACATAAAAACGAAATATTAAATAACTTGTTAGTAAACTTCGTACACAGTACACCGAGAGTCCAGTATTAAACTGCGGAATAATTGGACAGAGCGCGGACACCGCGGTAGCGGGATGGAGGGCGGGGGTGGCGGCGGCGTGTCGTGTGCCGCGCCGCACGTGACGGACTGTAATATCCAAATTTCACTTATTTTTAGAGATATATAAAATTAAGCTTCTATTTTTTTATATCAAGTTAACGAGAATCGAGTACCGAGTACTCTCCATAACTATTGAAGGTATCTCACCAGTCAGTCTGTATACCTACTCCCATTCGTATTGTATCTGTTTTGTCAATCTTTCATTTGCCATTCTTTCCGCAAGACCGACCGCGCAATCCAATACCCAATGGAGCGTGGCCTTTTCCATTTTAAACACACACCTTCTTTTAATACCTACTCTTTGTCTGATCTCAATATAGCGAATGCGATCGTCGAGACTACCATCTAATCTAAACAGAATAAGATCGGTAACATTTATAATTTTTTTACATTATTCTTACCTACCATTAATAAACTCGCCAAATATTTTAAGTCAATTTTAAACCACTGGACGGACGCATAGGGGTGTACTATGTTTGTAAGTATATGTGTATAAGTTTATATGTATTAGTGTTTGTTCATTGTGGAGTTGTAGAGACCATTACCACCTTTGGTGTTTTTAGGCGGCGTGAATTTCTTATCAGCAGGAAATCCGTCTGCTTGTTTGCCTTCCAATATCATAAAAATAAAATCCATAAAATCCATTCTTTCCGTGGAAATTCGAATAGAATCTTCCATTTTCCAAAATATTCATGATTTGTTGAAATGTTTATTTGTTAGGTATAAAACTATTTCTATGCTGTGGCTTTTCAGTGCTACTTTATTTCTATGTATATTATGTGTTATTATTAATTCACGCTTTGCTATATACCTAATGTTTTTTATACTTTATTTATAATAAACGCAATTTAGCTGATTAATTTTAAATGTTTTTTATAATACACGACAACGAAAGCGCACGTCTCTCCTAGTAGGTAAGAGACAACCGCGGCTTATGGACTTTAGGTATAGATCACAGAGTACATTATTTAATATAGATGTTACAGGTGTGTCGCTAACCTGCAGTAGGTTTTTTTTTAATATAATATTTGAAAGGCAAACAAGCAGACGGATTTCCTGATGGTAAGAAATTCACGCCGCCTAGAGACACCAAAGGTGGTAATGGTGCGTTGCCAACCTGGGGCCGGGGTGTTAGGCCTCGAGCAAAAATAAGTTTACCGGCTACCTTACCTTCCGAACCGAAACACGTCATGACGTTATGGCGGCAGGAATAGGTAAGGCGGTGGTACCAATCCGGGCGAGTCGCAGCGAAACTCTACCACCTAGAACAAAACAAACAAACACAAACAACAAAAATAAAAACAACAAACTTTTAACAAAAAGATCTATGGTCAAAACAAAAAGATGGTCTATTCTACAAAGGAGCCCGGACCAACACGGGGAAAGACCAGATGAACATAATATGTCAGGTAGTAAAGTTGCAAAACGTGACTCATCTCAACATTATGTCATCTGAGGCGGATATCACTCTACACCGCAAGCCGCTCGGGTTAGCGATAATGAAAAGTTTTAGGCTAAAAACTCACGGAGCGGTTTTTACCCGCGTCCGTCGCGGTTGTGGGCCCGCAGATTCCGTAGAATGTAGATTTATATGTAAAAAGTAAGATCTCATTTCACGTCGCGATTTTCACCCGCAGTGCCCGCGTTTGTTTGCGGTTCCCGCGGCAGCGGTCGCCCTCCTGTAGAATCGTACAAGTTTGCGACCAATGATTTTAACCGCAACGGCTATGTGACCGCACAAATTACCGATCTGGTGTGTTTTGAAATGAACCCGCAGTTCCGCGACCGCCGCAGGCGCGGTTTAAAACTGCTCCGTGAGTTCTTAGTCTAACTTTGTAATTAAAAAATCTCGATATGCATACAGTAATCTCACGATGTAACACACTGCCACACATTCTAAATTTATGCTGCCACCGCATCTCCTTTCAGCGATTTTTCAAGGGTAAAATGCCTTACCGCACACCATAGCTGTATGTGGAATTTAAAACCGCACTAACCATAAAGCATCCCAACTAGCAAAATTTATTCTTACAGATGTCCTAAGAGTAAAAATTTTCATTCCTAGGACATACTTACAAACCGCTATAAGTGTCGATTTTGGCGCAAATTATAAGAGAATTTTTACTTATTCTTTATTTTACTTATCTTACAACACTCTTATTAGGAGTAACTTAACATTTACAATGATCTTGTTATTGCCGTTGTAATACCACAATGACTTACAACGGTCTTATAATGGTTTTGTTTAAGGGAAATTAGACTTAGAACGCTCTTTCAAGTGTCCTTTAGAAGCAACTAGACTTGCAGCGCTCTTGTGACTACTTCTTAAGGTGTTACACTCTGGATTTGCCCTTGTATTGCTCTCTGGAATTTCATTATCAGAGTGTTTATCTGTCGCAAAAAGAGTGAATCAACAAGCGCTGTTGTTATAAAAAAAGAAGAAGTCATAACATTTATTATTTATACTTTTATTGATATTTACAAGTTTCCGTACAGGTTTATGCATTTACTAGATACGAGTTATTATGTTTTTATAAACTAAAACAAGTTGCGAATAACGTTTCTTCGAATGATTTGTAAAATTGTTTTATTTTCTCGGGCAAACTTTTAAATGTACATAATTAGTAAATTCGTATCAACATAATTTTTTTGCAAAAACTATAAAAAGGACGCCATTACAAGATTGATAGGATCACCTAGTATCTTTTAAGATAAGCTAAAGAGTAAAAACTCCTATATTTCACTCCCTCTGTCAACTTTAAACCCTTTGGTCCTATTGATGACTTGAATAAGGTAATGGTAAGGCTACATGTAAGCCATTTAACAAATTTAGGGTTCCTTTACTTCCTTTTAAAAACCTTTGCATACAAATTATATCTTGTGGTAGGTAAAGTTTGATGAGGTGAAAGCATCTTCACGCCCATATCCTCAAAGGGTTGGGAGAGGCACAACCAGGGCACCCACGACTAATCGAAGACGCTAAGTCCCACAATGTGATAGGTGGCAAGCATATCGCCATCATGGCACATTTCCAATCCCGAGCATATTTTTTTTATTAGAAAATTGAAAAAACCCGATTTTTCTTTTTTGTTTTATGAGGTGAGGTGAGCTAAATTCCTGAGTAAACCTTTGTTACACGTGGACAAAGATACTCTTAAAACTAAGGACTCAAGAAGCGGGGTTTACTTGCATCCATAGCGATCTCGGAACTGCGGTTTTATTTCAAATCTCACGAGATTGTGCGGTCACAGCCGTCGCTGTAGAAATCATAGCCCAAAAACTGGTACGATCCTACGGGCGGACGTCCGCTGTCGCAGGAACCGTAAACAAGCTGCAATGTTGTAGTTTCATTGAAGCTTAAGTTTGCATACATATATTTAACTCATATTTTACAAATAAACATTAATCGTAAAAACAGCAAAAACACCGGTTATCGGCCCTTAGACCTAGCTATCGGCCACCAATATATCCCTTAACTGCCACTAAATTTACGATAGAAAAATCACTCTTATACGATAGGGAAAAAGGTTCATACTAGAATAGCCCATGTTCAAAGCATTGTAAAAAAATATTGCACGCCTAATTTTTCTGGTGCCGAAACTGCTACGAATTCGCAACTTAACTAAAGTCCTTCCGGTGAATGTAAATTATGTAAATAAAAATTGAATATTCACAAAATTATATTTTTTTTCGTAACCCGTTTTATCTGTTTCAAAACTTTCATCGTTACCCGCATTAAAACTAGTACCTGCCAGTTTAAGTTAATTTTCAGAGATGTTTTTTTTGGTTCTGTACGGAACCATCAAATAATTTACAGGCTAAATCATCATTTTCTGGCGTACTAGTGTCACTTTACTGTAATAATTTTAGTTTCTTTATTGAGTCTGTTATTTTTTTATGTACTTTTTTCCTATACACTTTACATCTCAATATAGAGTTATTCTATCTCTTAATTTTTTCCACTACTCAAATTCCATGTTAATTATTGCAAATCTTTTGCCGCTATTATTTAACAGTAAATCTATAAGTCTTTTATAAGACAAAATATTCTAATAGGACTCTACTATTATGCTTCTACTCTTAAAGTTGACTTGGAAAATACTATTCACACTTACTACCTCTTAGCTTTGTAGCAGTTGTATGCAAGAGTTTAGTAAGGTTACAAATGTAATAAAACACTTACTACAGACTTTAATAAGAGTTAATATGCCAAGATGCTTTTTTAAGTGCAAACAATAATCAAGGGCAATTGTTCTTGGTAAATGCA
Organism: Calephelis nemesis; assembly: GCA_002245505.1. NCBI lineage: Eukaryota > Metazoa > Arthropoda > Insecta > Lepidoptera > Riodinidae > Calephelis > Calephelis nemesis. The sequence goes on from NJDD01000655.1 coordinate 79,812, forward strand.
GTTGTAAGATAACTGTCTTATAAATGTCTTACAACTATTCCTTATACGTCTCTATTAGGGTGTGTATTGAGATTTACTGTCTTTTTAGTATAAATTGCCTTGAATAATGCCTTTTTAAGATGTATTGTCATAGACAAGACTATTATAGATCTGCTATAAGACTTTAGTTCTTAAATAAGCATATTCCTAAGAAGAAATTGCTAGTTGGGATCTATCTAGTTTTAAACCAAAAATTAATTATCAATATAGGTTCATCCAGTAAAAAAATAGAATTGACACTCGTAGTTAAAAAAAACAGACAAATTAAGACTGCCTTTTCTTGAGAGTCGGCTAAAACGACAGGCACGGTGAGCTTCTTTTGCTGCATTATCTAAGTTCACTAATTTTAAAAATTTTGATTTTTCTTCCGTTTCCAGCTATTTTACGTAGTGCTTACTCATAAATATGTTTTTTTATGATAACGGAAGGCAAACAAGCAGACGGATTTCCTGATGGTAAGAAATTCACGCCGCTTAGAGACACTAAAGGTGCGTGCGTTGCCAACCTAAGGCCGGGATGTTAGGCCTCGAGCAAAAGTAAGTTTGCCGGCTACCTTACCCTCCAAACCGGAACACGTCAACGGTAAGCATTGGACGTTATTGTGGCAGGAATAAGGCGGTGGTACCAATCGGGGCTAGTCGCTGCGAAACTCTACCACTTAGTTGGATGACACTGTGTATGTGACGGTAAGCCTATGCTCGCCGAGCTGCTTGGCGAGGAAGGCAGATGGTCTATTCTGCAAAGGAGCCCGGACCAACACGGGGAAACAATCTGTCTGTACTCTGTACTTTTATGTTTCTTTACAGCCACTACATGAGTACATCGATGTTAAAGACGTCATTAGAAAGAAGAGGAATATTTCAAAGGAAGTGTGATTAAGAATATGCTGTTATTTCAATAAAAGTATATTTGATACATAATAATTACTATGTTTGAACTATTAGGTACACATTAATTAATTAGAATCTTTGGAGTACAAAAGAAGGGTTTAGGGTATACGAGCGATATAGCGTCAATCAGTTAGATACATTCACATAAATGCCTTTTTAAATAGTTTAAAATTTTACATTGCTTAAATATCTTAGTGGTATGTATGTATTTGTAATAAAACTTCACCATTTGTTGCAAACAAATAATAATATTATCAAATCATATTAGAACAAATAATATTAGAAATGGCACATTTTATGAATAGTGGGAAACTGCATTTGCTTACCAAATAGTTCTATGGACAAGTTATACAAATTGTATGTAACCCCAAAGCATGCAAATTATATTCTTATCAATATATATAAAAATCAATTGCTGTTCGTTAGTTTCGCTAAAACTCGAGAACGGCTGAACCGATTTTGCTCATTTTGGTTTTGAGTTATTTGTTCAAGTCTAGGGAAGGTTTAAAAGATTAGAAAAAGGAAAAATCTTCCGAGAAAACAACATTTTACTTTTTCCCAGACAAACTGTACGGGTGGAACGAAGTTCGCCGGGACAGCTAGTATTAAATACAAATACGTTTCTTCACCAATAATAAGTATATTAGATGGTAATTTACTATTATCCTGTGCAATCACACACCTCGCCATTCATCCATTATTTTCGACTTACCCGGATTGGTACCAGCGCCTTATCTAGTACTGCTGCCATCATGACGTGCTCCGGTTCGGAGGGTAAGGAAGCCGGTAAACTTACTTTTGTTCGAGGCCTAACATCCCGGCCTCAGGTAGGCAGCGCACCATTAACACCTTTGGTGTCTCTAGGCGGCGTAAATTTCTTACCAACAGGAAATCTGTCTGCTTGTTTGCCTTCCGTTATTATAAAAAATGTATATAAAAAGTAGCATAATCTATAATATAAAAATGAACTGCTAAATGTGTTGGTAAGCGCATAACTTCCGAGCGACTGAACCGATTTGTTTAAATTCTTTTTTGTTGTGTTAGTTATTGACAGAAGAAGGTTTTTATGAAGAGAAAAATCGGAAAAATCGCAGGTCAAATGGGAAAAACAATACCTTATTTTTTCCATACAAACTGGACGAGTAGAACGAAGTTCGCCGGGACAGCTAGTTATAAATAAATAAAGAATATATATTTTAAATTCTGATTTATTACTTTTTAAATTTTACATATTATCAAGAAACAAATTTATATTAGGTACATGCGCTATGTGATCATTAGATTGATGATCATTTTATAAATTAAATTGTCGGTTCACAATGTTACTATACTCCTCCGAAACGGCTTGACCGATTCTCATGAAATTTTGTGAGCGTATTGAGTAGGTCTGAGAATCGGCCAACATCTATTTTTTATTCCCCTAAGTGATAAGGGTGACTCACCCCAACTTTTCTACTAAAATCACATTAAAAAAGTAGTAGATATTGGTATAATATTTACTTAATAAAAATATAAGTCTCATTATGATATATCTCTCTTAGATCTCATTATGATTATGACATACATATTTTTAACGATTACCTACCTAATTGAAATATTCTCAATAATAAATAGTAACAATGAGTAAATGTTTTTTTGAAATAGATTAACGATTTTAAAATTAAAAAATTACTAATCTATAATATAATCTATAATTTAATAATCTATAATAATCGCCCGGATTGGTACCATCGCCTAACCTATTCCTGTCGCCATAACGTCATGACGTGTTCCGGTTCGGAGGGTAAGGTAGCCGGTAAACTTACTTTTGCTTGAGGCCTAACATCCCGGCCTCTGGTTGGCAACACACCATTACCACCTTTGGTGTCTCAAGGCGGCGGGAATTTCTTACCATCAGGAAACCCGTCTGCTTGTTTGCCTTCCAATGTCATAAAAAAAATACTCAAGATATTGATATTATGGGTTTTAAGTCAACGATTCTAACACATTGAAATATTTAAATAGTGTATCTATTTAATGTAGAATACATTTCAAAAACACTCTGAGCTTGAAATGTATACAATACATGCAAACAATACAAATGCCTGCCCCCATCGGAAATCGAATCGCAAATGGCCGGTGGAGTTAGGCGTGTACGCTAGCCGCAACGACGCAATGATGTTATATATTTTAATAGTTAATGTTAACAAAAATAATGTTAATTTTTGTTGCATATCGAATAGCAGGCATAAACCAATTTTCTGATTACCTTAAACCACTTTCAATCTTGTAATAGATTTCGAAAAAGGGTATTTTATTTGCTATTAATGAAGACATATGGTTTAAAAGATTTTTCATAACAAAACAGCATGACTAATAAAACAATTGTAATATTTACTCTTATTAACATAACACAATACATAACATCTGTGGTCTAGCGGTCCGGCGTCGATTAGATTTCTTGAGGTCCCGGGTTCGATCCCGGGTCGGACAAATTTTTTTATTGAAAATGTGTATTTTTACTTTTCTAATAAAAATAAATTTTGCCCGGAATTGTAAAAGTGCCCGGTTGGCGATAAGCTTGCCACACATCACACTGTGGGACTTAGTGTGTTCGGACAGTCGTGGATGCCATAAAATTGTACCTCTGCCTACCTTTTTGGAGGCACGGGTGTGAAGATACTTCTTTATTTTTTTTCATTTATACATTTTGGACACTTCCTCCAAACCGCCTCCAAAGGTTAAGATCAATGAACGTGGGAATGCGTGTAGGTGACCAAGTAGTAAACCACCTGCCTTATACAGATGATGATACGAGTACGATGATGGGTTCTACCCCACATGCGGTGCAAGTACTGCACCATTACCACCTTTGGTGTGTCTAGGCGGCGGGAATTTCTTACCATCAGGAAATCCGTCTGCGTGTTTGCCTTCCAATGTCATAAAAAAAAACATTACGGCTGATGATTGCTAAGAAAGAGGTTCTCGTTAAAATGCGAATAAAAGCAATGTAATGGTATTTGAAAGAAATTGTAATGTAAATGTAAGAGTTTTAGTCGACGATGTAGTGCTGGAAAAAGTTTATGAAATCATTTATGTGATTTAGTTATGTGAATTATCAAATTGTTTAAATTAAAAAAAAACATATACAATACAATATTTCCACACTATGTGATGGAATAAGTTTGTTTGCTTTAATACATTCGTAACAACTTCGTAACACACGTATTCCACAAATATTTCAATTAATAGTAATTTTCATTTCATTTCATGTCTGGCTACACCTTTTAACGTTTTTTTTTTTATATATATCATTGGAAGGCAAACAAGCAGACGGATTTCCTGATGGTAAGAAATTCCCGCCGCCTAGAGACACCAAAGGTGGTAATGGTGCGTTGCCAACCAGAGGCCGGGATGTTAGGCCTTGAGCAAAAGTAAGTTTACCGGCTACCTCACCCTCCGAACCGGAACACGTCATGACGTTATGGCGGCAGGAATAGGTGAGACGGTGGTACCATCCGGGTGAGTCGCTGCGAAACTCTACCACCTAGTCAGATGTCACGGTGTCAGTGACGGCAAGCCTATGCTCGCCTTTTACGAGCTGCCTGGCTTAGGAAGGCAGATGGTCTATTCTACAAAGGAGCCCGGACCAACTCGGCTGTTGGCGTAACTATCTTGGACCGATTCTAATAGCATAGATAATAATTAATATGCAGATACGGCATCTGCAGAAATGAAAAACCTTAAACGTAGGGAAGGAAGATATCTTTTTTGTTGTTGTTAAGTGACAGTGCAGTTGTCCCTTCAAACCGATAACCTTTTTGGCAACTTGGATTACATCTTTCAAATATAATAAGATCTGAATTAAATCTTCGATCCAGACGGATGTACTTAAATTAATGTTTACAACCGGTAATTACAACATCCTAGAAACCCTATTATGGTGAGAATGAAGCTATTGCTAAAGAGTATTAAAAAAAAGTATCTTCACGCCCATATCCCCGAAGGGGTAGGCAGAGGCACAACCAGGGCACCCACGATTAGCCGAAGACACTAAATACCACAATGTGATAGGTGGCAAACCTATCGCCAACCGGGCACATTTCCAATCCCGACCATCATTTTTTTTTTATTATAAAATTGGAAAAATCCCATTTTCTTTTTGTTGGCCGACCCGGGATTCGAACCCGGGACCTCATGCAGTCAAGTCCAACACCCGGACCGCTAGACCACAGAGGCGAGTATTTATATTTATATAAATTTTAGAGAAAGAAAAAATTTCGTCCCTGAGTCCTTACCATGAGTTTACGGCTTGTCAAGTTTACTCGCTACTGTCTCTGTAAATTATTTGTGTGAAAACTTTGAACAGCACCTCTATTGGTAACTAAGAGAAACACACTTTTAGACCAAAGCCCTCTTGTTAAAGAGTACTTATTTATATTCTTTGCCAAAGCCTCTACCATAAATTGGTATAGATTACGTTCGGTAAGTTACGTGTCGAAATCTATGCCACTTTTGGTCTGAAAGAAGCTCTTACTTCCAAAATGTCAACGAACGAATTTTTGACGAAGGTTTTTATCTTCTGTCATAATATGATAATATATAATTTGAATTTTATTTTTACTGTTTGATATGTGCAAAAGTAGTTTATTCGTTGCTACGTACTCAATAGTATTAATTTTGCTTTTTGCATGTTTTACCTATTTAATGATGAACGTAAATCCTCCTCCCTTAAATGTAACTGACGTAGGAAGTAACAAATATATCGGTAAAGCAGTTGTAAGTATGAATGATATCCTAATTTCTAGTTCTATAGAATGTAGGAATGGAGAAGGAAATCGTGTACTGTCTTTAGGCGTGATGAGAAATGTTCGTCGTGAGAAAAAATATTATAGCCAGTGACTACTTACATATTCAAATAAGCTATTGTGATAGTCGTAAATAGGACTGCAATAAAAAGAAGGGCTTTTAGTTTTTGCGAATATTGACCGCCTTGTTGGTCGAGTGGCTATCGTACACGCCTAACTACACCGACTAACCGCGAGTCTCGGGTTCGATTCCCGACTGGGGCAGGCATTTGTGTGATGAACATTTAGATGTCTGCATTTCCGGGTCTGGGTGTTTACTAAATTTATGCTGGTATCTATTTAAGTATTTCTATGTAATACAATCGTTGACTAACACCCAAAACACAAGCATATAATTTGCTTACATTTGGGTTAGATTAAATTTGTTTAACTTGTCCAGGAATATATTTTTTTATATAATTATTTTCCCTACAAATGATACGACATCTATTATAACATTAAACCCAATGTACTATTTTAGGAAGGATTTTTTTCCGGTGATGACTTTGTACTACCTGAAGATGATATCCATTATGGCCTGGACAAAGTATCAACGAATGTAAATTCTTCAAAATTTGTTCATGAAAATACAGAATTTTTAGCAAGAAAGTTCTTAACAAACGCTTCAGACAGGGTAATTCCTCCTGTTTGGCCACCACAAAGTAATTTATCAGTGAATAAACATCTTAGTGTGGGTATAAATTCAACAGTAGATGTTAATCTAAATAAAAATTTAAAGAAAGATCTAAAAACAAGTAGAAATTCTACAAAAAAATCAAGAAAAGGTTTTAGGAGGTCTATAAAAGACGAGAAAGAGTCATCTAACAATCAATACTTACGAAAATATGTATGCTTAAAAGTTCTTAATAATGAAGAAGGGCCTCAACTTGAAATTAAATTGTCGTCCGATAATTGTCAGATAAAACCATCACGAAATGTAAGTAACGAAATTAAAATTTTTAACAATGAAAAAACTATGAACAGTTTTTCTAACTTAGATCAAAATCTGCGCAAATCAAAAATTAACTTTGAAGACGAAAAAATTATAGTTTTCAACATTGGTAATGAATAACTCAAAAAGTCGTTTTAATGAAACAGAAATTGCCGACGAAATGAACATTATAAACAAGAAAGTAATAAATGTGGATATAAATTTTTGAAATAAACCAATATGTACAAATCAGACTTTAAATAATTAGTCATTCCCAAACTCTAAATCGGAATCTTCAAATACTTATTTAGTTACATGTATAGAAAGTTTATTGTGCTCGTATGTGACAGAAGAAGAGGTGGTTTGTATTGTTTGGATCACCGGTCGTCCACAATCGTAGTAAATCAATTCCATTCTTGGATGTGATGTCTCTGATATATAAATAATGGGTCTACTATGGTAGAAGTAGTTGGTGTTTTCAATGACTTTCATAAAGTTTAAAGTTTAATGGATGATAAATATAACAGAGTTTTGGCGCCATCCCGAGAGAAGATAGTCGAAGTTTTTTCATAATTATTGAATTTCGTGTTGATATTTAGTGAAATTAGCCAATTTTGGTGACATTTTGTACAATTTTCTTCAGTGAAAGTGCATAAATGAAATAATTATGAAGAAATTAGCGTATCGTGTATTTCCTCGTTGCCGCCAAATCTCATTACATGAGCTTTAGTAATGAGGCCACCGCTTTACACAAGAGCCTGACATGACTTACTGACGACTTATGACTGATGACTAATTATAATTGATTAAAATTGATGTAAAATTTGATGCAAAATTATACTTGACTAATGGCAAAATACTAACGTATATAGTCGAAAACCTAGAGTAAGAACATACATATAACTTAAAAAAATAACGAATACCTTTATATTAGTCTGCATTATTTATCCATAGCTTTCTTAATACAGTTTAGATAGTTATTTTGAATGATTCGAATGTTAAATCTAAGCATGCTATGATTTACGTACCTATAAATATTTCTTTTTCGCTCTTTATTAGGCAATGTCTAGTTACATATTTACAAATGTACATACACGTGCTTGATCATTAATATTCAATAGCTGGTACTGGTACTGGGTAATACTGTGATTAATTTACCAATGTCGAAATGTAGAACGATTTTGCTTAAATGGCATTTCTACCACAGGCAGACTTGTTTTTAAATGCAATTAGTTAGCAGCTATTACTGAGATGTTATTACAGATTATATTTAAAATTTATTTTGACATAGGTAGTACATTATTACAATTATGAGTGTTTTGAAGAGACAAAAAATATGTTCACTTACGCTATGCTTATTTAAGAACTTTGTCTGATAAAGAATTATGATTATGGTCTATACTCCTAAAGAGGGCAGAGGTCAACAACAGCTAGAGCACGTACGATTAGCTGATGGCACTAAGTCCCACAAGGTTTGGAGAAAGGCTTCCCACCTTGGAAGCCTTAAGGCAAACGGGCACATATCCAATCTTGGGCAACATTACTTTTTGTTAGAAAATTAAAAAAAACACGATTTCTTCTGGGTGCCCTACCCGATGTCCGAACCCAAAACCTTATAAAGTCAAATCCAACATCGGACCGTTAAATCAAAAAAAAGGCCATTCAAATACTAATAAGTAGTTCATTGTAATAGCTTTTGCATTCTAAGGATTTAATTTTTTCTTTAAATAGGTTTTTACTATTCAATTACCTACAAGGATCCCGTAATCACTCACGTAACTATTTATCTGCACTAGTGGTCGCCCATTGGTCGATATCCGACCATAATAAATTTTGAAATCTTGTTGATAAGAACGCCATCTTCATTTCTCAAGATTATTATAGAAAATCATTATCGTCAATTTATTTGTTTGTGTGTGTCAAATGCATGGTAGTGTGGGTAATGTTTTTTTTATTGATTTAATGTACTTTATAAGCATCATTATCGAAAATTATTAGCGTTCTGCGCTTCTCCTGCACATAAACTATAAGTGTGCCAAATTGTATGCTCCTGCGTCCGCGCAATTTTCGTAAAAAGGGGTCCAAAGTTTTGGCATCCCGTATTAATATATAGATTCCCTTGGAAATGTTCCATCCAGAACTTCCTGTTATTTAGCTACAATTCGGTAAGTTATGAGAGGTTGTAAACAAAGAATCATAAGACAGATTAACGGACTGAACAATGGCAGTGAGCGGTGTTGCAATAATGGCGGCACGTAGAATTTGGTCGGCGAGAGCGAGCGCGTTCTCACGTGCAAACCCGCCTGCCTTGTGCGACCTTGTCGGTTACTTTTGCTCACTGCTGCCCGTGCAAAAGATTATAGTGCAACTTTTGAAGTTTAACTTTTATTTATAGTTATGGGGAGGGGTCATGGGTTTGCCCCACCAACAACTAACATTCTGTTAAGATGTTAATTGCACCCAAAAAGTTGTTTTAAAACATAAGATTAGTAGGGAATCTCCCGCTTTGTTTTCATATTTCATAAAATATTTGTCATACGAAGATAAAATTTATTAAATGTCAATAATATAATCGCCTCTGTGGTCTAGCGGTCCGGGTGTTGGACTTGACTGCATGAGGTCCTGGGTTCGAATCCCGGGTCGACCAACAAAAAGAAAATTGGATTTTTCCAATTTTCTAATAAAAAAAATGTTGGTCGGGATTGGAAATGTGCCCGGTTGGCGATAGGCTTGCCACCTATCATGTTGTGGGACTTAGTATCTTCGGCTAGTCGTGGGTGCCCTGGTTGTGCCACTGCCTACCTCTTCGGGGATATGGGCGTGAAGATACTTTACTTTAATATAATTCAAAAAATATTAACATTCCAATTGGCGCTAGCTTTTGTTCTTGTCCTCCTTTTTTCTAGATTCAGGTATAACCGATAATATCTCTCTTTGTCCTGTTTTTTAAATTAATGGAAGCCTGCAATACAGTACAAATATGAGGCACTAGATTTCGGTTCTTTCATTTACCTATGTATAAACGTTCAAAACGGCACATTCACACAAACATGCACATCGACGACGTTTTTGTGGTGTAAATGTAAGTGGAGTGTTAAGGTGAGTGGTCACACTAATATTTATTTCCGCGATCTCTTTAAAAACGACACCAGTGTATTCATCTTTTGCTAGAATAAACGATGCCATTAGATTACTTTCTGGTATTTTTTGTATACTACAGAGTTATTGCGATTGGATTGCAAAAAAAATTTACAACAAATTGTTTTAATGGAATATAAACAAGTATGTTATCAACTAGGCTTGGTTTAAATTCTGTTACTGTACAATTGTTACTGTATCAATCTGAAACTTGTAAATCTGACAAAGAAGTTGGAATTTAGGTGTAGCGTAGACTTTGGTAGACCACTTCATACTTCCATGCATGCTTGTCTTTATTAATAATGTTTTCGTCATTTCAATCGTTTTCAAGTGTACGACTTGTAGTTATCCTAATTCCGCCCCAATTGCATTCCAATAAATTAAAAAAATCCGTCTGCTTGTTTGATAGAAATCCATTATTGCACCATAATTTAGTGAACGTAGAATGTGGCTACAGGCTGCAGCATTGGTTACCCAGTGCAGTTTGCGACCCAATTTTACCCATACTACTTTTAATCTCGTTCACGTTACATATTTATAAACTTTAATCAACTATTTTAGCTAGATTACAAAACGTTTTTAAGATTCTTAAAGGGGATACTCAAGATTGCACTATTTATTTCCCATAATTTGTCGAAATCAGTTAAGGAGCGTAACCATACCATACTTGGTAACATATTTTTTATAACTTTCATCTTTCTCCTACTCTGACTCATTAAGGTCTCCTTACATACCACGAGTAAACAAAACTTTGATGTAACTATTGACAAATAAGTTTTTCAATCTTTTTTTATCAAACAGAAAAATTACTAGCTTGTCACGCTTGCAGCTTGGTGCCAAGAGTTCTAACCGACCTTGAAGGGTGTTTTAAGTGCGTAGCAGTTTATATGTTTCGCAGAGAGGGACTTCCCGGGCATTTCACTCGAATACAGCGGCTGTGACTTGTATACCGTTATTGCAAACGTCTTAAACGAAGAGAAAGTCGACGATTTAGCGTGCAAGCAGTTCCATATAGCATAAGAAGCATTACAACTACCCATTGTATGGTCTATGTAAAAACATTATTATATTTATATGTCTACTCTTTTTTAACTTCGTTAACAAAAAGTTTTGTATCGAACATGTTTCATTTGGAATAAAATACGTCCACGCGCCGTAGACACCCGCGTAGTAGTAGTCGCACCAATGACGTCCGAGTATTTTGACTCACGCGTGCTACGCGCGTATTGCAAGCGTTTAGCCACCGTCTAACGCGCGAATTAGCAAATATGACTCATCATTTGGACGGGTCCTATATAGCTCAAGTATGTCATGGACAGACTTTAACATATTTATCTAAATTACAAGTGAGACTGCTACAAAAAGAAAAAAAGGAATGCAAATTTCCTTAGAGGATGTTGACTACTTCTAAGAAACTAATTAACAGTCTGTAAATCTATACATCTGTTTCGTCTTTTTGAAACTATCCACTTCACGATTCCATACCAACAACACTAACAACCTTCCTACACAGATAGCACTTTTATTCTGCTTGAAAAAACACTAGGATTTAAAATTGTAGATAATACTTTTAGTTCTCACCCAACTAAGACTTTGCGAAAAACTAATAGATACGTTTATGATTCCCACACTCTATTATTCGTTATTTCTTTGCTACCAAAGTTTTACCACAAAGTGTACGTATTAATAGCTTTGGAGCAGAGCGAAAATAATGAAACACACTACGATAGATTATACTACTGGCTGCCAGGGGAGTTTGTTTCGCCGTTTCTTCTCCCGACTGGCTAGGTTCGGAAACGGTGGTAGTTTACGGTAGACAGGGCTAAATTTATTATAATTTTAAAACTATTTGTACGTTATAACTCAAATAGTAATAAGAATAAAACTATTTGTTCGTATGAATATTAAAACATTGTGTATGTAATAAGTCACTTATAAAAATATTAAATTATTTGCACACCACAATGTGGTAGAATACGTTGGAAAGATTAAAAAAAATTGTAACAACTTCAATACGCTTATTCCGCAAATAAATATATTTTCTTTCTTTCTTTCTTTTCTTTCTACTTTCTTTTGCTGCACTCAGTTAAAACATCCAGTTGCTTAGAGTCTTGTCCCCGATCAAAAAATAAACATCTATTAAACGCTGTATTAAATTTGAAACACCAAAACCCGACTATACAAATTTACTATTGTAATGAGAAATGAGGAACCTAGTGAGATACCTACCTATGAAATGATGCGGCATTTATTTTTATCAAGTGGCTCAAATAAGGAAGAAATCGATTTCTCTGTATGATTTTGTTCTTTTTTGTATGTTTAATTATAGACGAAAATCTAATTAAGTATCTACTATTTTTTACAAGCTGTGACGCAAAGAAGCAGTTTTAAATTTTTGATTCCATGTAAAGTTGTTATGAATTTTATTGTAGCAATGTTTGCATTATTTTCGAAGAGAGTATCTATTATTTTTGAAGCATTAAGAACTAATCCTTGCGTTGCCTACAGTCGTTAAATGGTGAACAATTCCTTACCAGTACTAATATTGTGAATATAGACCGGCGTACAATTATTATTATTACTTACTAGCTGTTCCGGCGAACTTCGTTTCGCCCGTTTAGTTTGAATGGAAATAATTAAAATGTTTTTCCTAGTTTTCTCGCTGTTGAACGGCTAAAATGTACCCTACGTCCTTTTCTGTAAGTTACTGCCCCATCAATTTTCAGCCTGATTAGTTTTGTTAGTTACACTATTTATGAACCTTAATCTAGCTTAACACCTTTAGCGCAAATGTTTACGAAAAACTTTAGCATAATCCAAATCTTAATATATATAAATCTCGTGTCACAATGTTTGTCCTCAATGGACTCCTAAACCACTTAACCGATTATAATAAAATTTGCACACCATGTGCAGTTCGATCCAACTTGAGAGATAGGATAGCTTATATCTCAATTTATGGTACAAAATTTACCATCCTAGCGAAGCCGGAACGGGCAGCTAGTTTTTATAAAAATTGAGATTTATAATAAAATGTAAATAAGCTAAATAATTTCATTTCAGATAAATGTATAGATACTAGGGTAAATAACATATATATCTCCACTAATATTATAAAAGCGAATGTAAGTTTGCTTGTTACACTTTGTACACATTTTTGGTGGTATTAAAAATAACATGTGATTCTTTTTTAAAAGCGAGCGAAGACGCAAGTAAAAGTTAGTAATATTGTCAAGAATTAAAACACAAATTAAATGATCAAATTTAGTTAGTACGTAAAAGAATTTTGTGGCTTTTTTTAGAGGTAAGCGTTAAATCTACCATTTGTCAATTGGTTGTTGATCAACGTTCGTAAAACACTTGTCATTGATCGTAAGTCGGAGGTTTTTTATAACCGTTGTTAAGTTGATATAGTTATTAGTTACTATCAAGGTCGTCACAATGAAAGTTGTATTGCATGATTTAGAGCTGACTTGTGCTTAAATTTCATTGTTTTTGTTGATTTTAATATTGGAGTTCTTGTTTTAGCAAAGACAATATTTACTAATCTCTGGTTACAAATGTGCTAATTTGATTGCGAAATGTTTGTATAGTACCAGCCATAAGCTTGTTCATATCTTATACCTTTAAATGAACAATTTTTGTACATATAAATAAATAAATAATATCGATATAAATAAATATCCTTGGACAAGTCACACAAATAGAATCTAACCCCGAAGTAAGCAAATTATATGCTTGTGTTATGGGTGTTAGTCAACGATTTTAATACATAGAAATACTTAAATAGATACCAGAATAGATTTAATAAACACCCAGACCCGGAAATGCAGACATTTAAATGTTCATCACACAAATGCCTGCCCCCGTCGGGAATCGAACCCGAGCCTCGCAGTTGGTTGATGTAGTTAGGCAAGTCCGCTAAACATATAATTGGAATCTCGTAATCGGCTCCAACGATTTTCATGAAATTTAGTAGGTATGATGTAGGGGGTTTCGGGGGCGATAAATCGATCTAGCTAGTAATCGTCCAAAAAAAATTTGGCCATCCAGATATTACACATTTAATCGCAGTATCATTGCAAAAACTGACTTCAACTTCCTTGAAAGTATATCAAAAGTAGAACTTTGTCAATATAAATACATGTTACTGGTTGCGACTCCCAAACCACTTTAAGTAAGCTGTTAAAATGCGAAAGGGCTCGGCTAGTTCGGTCATATGGAGAGCATGACAGATGAAAAATTGACAAAGCAGATATACAATGCGAATGTGGATGGATGTAGGTAGGTACCCGGGGAGATGAAGGATGACATTTTACGATCAGATCACTCGGATGTTATCCGAGGGTGGTGTCAAGAGTCTCCGAAACCGGCGTGTTTCTATGAAAAGTGAAGTAATAAATGTGAAGGAAGCTAGACAGGTTTGTCTGGAATCTCAGGATCGTAAGGTTTTTTTAAACCAAAGTGTTACGAAATACTACATTGTCTTAATGTTTTGAACAAGCCGTATGATTGATGTTAGAATTAACAAAGCCTGACTTGTTTATACTCGTAGTTAAAGCTCAGTCCGCAAGTTCCTTTTCGTATAACCAGTAACGATCATTTTGTTGAGGTTCACTAAAAATTGTTTCCAGTGTAATAGATATAACTAAACATCCCCCGTTTTCCCCGTGTTGGTCCGGGCTCCTTTGCAGAATAGGCCATCTGCCTTCCTGTCAGGCTACTCGTAAAATGCGAGCATAGGCTTACCTACACTAACACCGTGACAACCTAC
>NJDD01000655.1:96019-119584 GCA_002245505.1 Calephelis nemesis
AACTTAAGTTACTCAAATTACTACAAACAACAACAAAAATTAAAACAGTACAAGTGTTTCTTCATTTAAAAATATGAATATTTGGAAGTTTTACCAAGCGCCGACGATGGAAAATATCAAATATATATATTATCTAGTTACTGATTGCGATTGTGTTAAAATGCGAAAGGGCTCGGCTAGTTTGGTCATGTGGAGAGCATGACAGATGAAAAATTGACAAAGCAGATAAACAATGCGAATGTGGATGGATGTGACCCGGGGAGATGCAGGATGACATTTCACGATCAGATCACTCGGATGTTATCCGAGGGTGGTGTCAAGAGTCTCCGAAACCGGCGTGTTTGTATGAAAAGGGTAATGAATGTAAAGGAAGCAAGACAGGTTTGTCAGGATCGTGAGGTCTGGCACTCGATACTCTCTGCCTACCTTGGCGTGACTTGGCGTGAAGGTATGTATGTATGTGTATGTACTTTAAAACCTGTAACATTAAAATGTAAAACCTGTAACTGCTCGTAGAACATTAAAAGCGTCTTTCGAAAATTGACGCTTAGATTAATTTAAGTGATTTATATGTATTTCACAAGCTTCCATTTAACTTATTTAGTTTGTGCAGATCATCCCTCGTTGGACTTCAAATAATGGTGAATTTGTAATGCCATCAAATGTTATTTTGCATCAAACTATTTTGAAATAATTACAGATAAAGACGATCTATACATTAAGGCGCAAGAGTGTGCGTTGCCAAAATCTCTCAACTTCGAAGTAAAAATGGTTTTATTACCAAAACAGGGACCAATACGCAGTGCTAATTTAAATAAACGCAAGGCCCCTATAACTTTTGTTTAAAAAAATTTTTTTAGTTGGTCCGGGCTCCTTTGCAGAATAGACCATCTGCCTTCCTATCAGGCTGCTCGTAAAAGGCGAGCATAGGCTTACCGACACTAATACCGTGACAACCTACTAGGTGGTAGAGTTTTCCAGCGACTCACCCGGATTGGTAACACTGCCTCACTATTCTTGCCGCCATAGCGTCAGTGCTTGCAGTACAGTAAGTTAGCCTAAGTTTGCTTGAGGCCTAACATCCCGGCCTCAGGTTGGCAACACACCATTACCGTCTTTAGTGTGTCTAGGCGGCGTAAACTTCTTGCAATCAGGAAATGCATCTGCTTGTTTGGCTTGCACCAAAACGATGAGGGTTCAGAATCGTGGTCGTTTTGGTACTGGATGCACACCGTTGCAGCCAATGTCGGAAGGCAAGAAGGATCTTGGTCTATACGATTTACATAAATGATATCCAAAGTTTATTTTCATTACTATATTTTAGGTTAATATATTTCTATAGTTCCCGTCACGAGAAGCTATAAATTATGTAAACAAACGTTCGGGAGTTAACAACATTTGGTTCAAAGATAAAAGTTTTTTTTAAATATTTAATTATAAATTCAATTAATTAATAATTTAAATATGTATAATAAATTACGTATGTTTTGACATTTTTTTCGTGGCAAATTGATTTCCTTAGGTGTACTGGGTACTGGCTTCATTATACGTTAATACACAATAACAAATAATGGATAAAAAAAAATAAAATTAAGGCAACAATTAACAAAACTAACAACAATAACAAAGTGATAACGAAAAGATAAAAAAAATAACAATAACAACCAAATCCGCGATTTTAACAAAGCAATGAAAAATTCAAAACTCGAATGACGCGTTTATTTCAAAAAGGTTTGCATTCCCGGCGACCGGCGCGTCCCCGTACCAAGACACTCAAACGTCAGTCGTTAGATATGATCCGACTAAATTAAGTAGGTTGTTACTTTCATATAACCCGTCTATATTTTTATTTCGATTGAATATGGTCAGTTCATTATTGTCTCGAAGTAAAAATAATTACTTGGTAAAAGATGTTTGTTTACATAATTTATAGCTTCTCGTGACGGGAACTATACATGATAGCAACATACTTTTTGGAAAACATTTCTTTTTTGTTAAAAAATAATTAGATGTTTTTTTACTCCCTCATTGCTCCAAAACTTCCAGACTTCCAATTTCGGCCCTGCCTGTAGGTATTGCTACTATTTCTGCAACAGAACTAAATCAGGTGAAAAAGTGAAGGTATTAAGTCAGTAAGATACAGTGGCTTCTCAAAACTCACCAGATAAGCTGACTTGACCAATTTAGGACTAAAATGTGTCTTTTATCATCATGACAGGTTTTGCTATTATTGCGATAGCTCAAGTGATTTCTGCAGGAGAGCGAAAAAAAAACGAGGGTGGAGCTGTGGGCAGCTGCTAGTTTATCTCTCTTTTCTTTAGCATGGACAGCCCTGATTGTAGTGGCAAATTAAAAAAGTTGTGAGCACCTCCTACCGCCGCTCGCTTCAATATCCGTCCCTTTGAACAAAATATGAAATTAAAAAGTTCCACCTTGTTTATAAGCTGTTAAACTGAATTATGTACATCAGGTACCAACGAGTTGATTTTTAATCATGTACTATACTAGCTTTTATATTGAGTCGCTTATTAACTGCATATTTAACCGACTTGAAAAAATGTACTGTATGTTTTTTGCTGCCTAAAATATTATTCACTGCATATTTTCGTTAAAGCATATTGTATCTATGCATATCATAATAATCACAAGGAGTAGTAGAATTACGCATAATTTTAAACTAAAAGAATTGTTTATAAATAAAAGTTAATGCTAGCCGCATGTTTTAATAATAGTCTAAATAACTGAATTATGTATCTTTTTTAACTTACTCTATAAATAAATAGTTGATTAGCCATCTTTTCATTTATTTTCTTAAAATATAAATCTAAAAATTTCAGTTCTGGTTCTTCGCCGGCCGCTGCTGCAGCACGCTCGCTTCGTGCGTTCGGCTGGTTTATTATTTTTGCTACTTCCTTTTTTTACTTACACGATACTATAAATTTCAAATTGTTTTTTTTTATAATATTGGAAGGCAAACAAGCAGACGGATTTCCTGATGGTAAGAAATTCACGTCGCCTAGAGACACCAAAGGTGGTAATTGTGCGTTGCCAACCTGAGGCCGGGATGTAAGGCATCGAGCATCAGTCAGTTTACCGGCTACCTTACCCTCCAACCGGAACACGTCAACAGCGGGCATTGACGTTATGGCGGCAGGAATAGGTAAGGCGGTGGTACCAATCCGGGCGAGTCGCTGCGAGACTCTACCACCTAGTAAGATTACACGGTGTTAGTGACGGTAAGCCTTTGCTCGCCTTTTACGAGCTGCCTGGCAGGAAGGCAGATGGTCTATTCTACAAAGGAGCCCGGACCAACACGGAGGAGCCCGGACCAACACGGGGGAAAAATGCAGGAATCATCAAAAAGTTTATGGAAACAAATATTAATTAACAACATTAATGTACCTAATGTATTAGAATGATTAGGAGATTCGATCATTAGTACAATCAATTTAATGAAAAGTAAAATTAGTATACATGAGGTGTAATATAAGTATTCTTATAAATTCTGATAATTTTGTTAGTTAGTAATATTTTTTTATGAAGAGTGATCATTATGAAATAAAGTGTTACCAGAAACATTTCGATTTAATGCAATGCATGCGCCAATGGCATGCGTAATAGCATGCGTAAATGGGCGTCCAAATGTTATTTAGGACTATACATATAATTTATAACAAACAAAAATCAGGGATTTCAGTAATTACGTAACATTAAATTATACTTAAAAAAATTGAGACTACCAATAATATACCAATCAAAATTTGTTTTTTTTTATAGTTATGGCAAATTAAATTATGCCAAAGCATTTTATGCCGTCTTAATGTTATGCCAATTACAATTAGGGATTTGCTTCATTAGCAATAATATTCTTTTTTTTTAAATTCAATTGAGAATTTATGTGACATGTGTATTATGCTATTTGATGATTATATTAACGACTAGGACAATTGACGTTATGCGAAAAGTTGGGACTCCAAGAGAATGACATTTTGAGGTAAAGGTATGTCTTTAAATTAAACTAGAACTGGGAACTTTTTTGTAGCCAGAATTTCTATGCCTACCTTGACTGACATCTCTGGGCACTCCACTGATGCTATATCCGCTAAATTCGCTATATCACAGTGTCAATAAAGCTGGAGATCATCTGCATAAAATTGAAAATTATAAGTAATAACAAAAGTGACAATATTGTTGCTACTATATGATGTATGATGCAAAAAGATTTGTTTGGCGTATACAATAACATTTCTCGCTCGAGGTTCGAGTTCGGTACCCGACAGAGGCTGACATTTGTGTGAGGAGCATAGACTAGGTACGCGTTGGTTTACGATTTGATCTCGCGTTGTTGATCATATCCATTAAACATAACTAATATATCTCTGTGGTCTAGCGGTTCAGTTGTCGGACTTGACTTCATGAGTTACTCGGGAATGGATACGTGCCCGATTGGCGATAGACTTGCCACCTATCACATTGTGGGACATAGTGTCTTCGGCTAGTCTTGGGTGCCCTGGTTGTGCCTTTTGCCTACCTCTTTGGGGATATGGGCGTGTAGATACTTTTTGATGATTTGATCAATCTTGTACTTTATCCAGAATTTTATTATCTTAATTCTACTGCATTAAAAATTAACTAGTCAAGGTCGGCGAGTTCACCTTAGTGGAGTTAGTTTTTTCTTTAATCAAAGATATCTCCGTTTCCACTTGACGGAATGTAGTCAAATATGGATAACATTTCAAGTTTTAATTTAAATAAAATTTAAATTAAAACTGGCCAACCATAAAATTGGCCAAACGTAAAGGAATATGACAACTCAAACTAACAAATGACTGCGGTAATACTTATGAGACACCTATCTTAAGGTCTGTTCGAAATTTTCACCATACTATTTAAAATCATATTTATAGAGATTATGTAGATAAAAGCAAATAATTGGACATGTAATTTTTACTTGAGCTGAACTCAGTTATAAAAGTTATTTAAAATATCTAATACTAGCTGCGCCCCGCGGTTTCACCCGCGTAAGTCCCAATCCCGCGGGAACTCCGGGATAAAAAGTAGCCTATATGTTATTCTGGGTCTTCAGCTACCTACATACCAAATTTCATCGTAATCGGCTTTGTAGTTTTTGCGTGAAAGAGTAACAAACATCCATACATCCATACATACAAACTTTCGCATTTATAATATTAATAGGATAATATCTCTCTTTCAATATTATCTTAAAATAGCTCTTCCAACCCGTTGTTTATACTTCTTATTATACTTTTTGGATTTGGTCAGGATTAATGTACCTATAAACGTTATTGTTTAAGAGTGAGAGAGATGGAAGTGATCAATCCTAACGGGGTGGTACTTGCTAGGGCGTCAGCACAAACAAACAGCAAGAGGAGCGGACGTTCTCGGTACAATTTTACACGGGCGCTAAAAATAAAACGCAAAATACTATCCTATTAATATTATAAATGCGAAAGTTTGTATGTATGGATGTATGGATGTTTGTTACTCTTTCACGCAAAAACTACAAAGCCGATTACGATGAAATTTGGTATGTAGGTAGCTGAAGACCCAGAATAACATATAGGCTACTTTTTATCCCGGAGTTCCCGCGGGATTGGGACTTACGCGGGTGAAACCGCGGGGCGCAGCTAGTTTTTAAATAAAATAAAATGTTGATGACGCCTTTTGACAAACTCATTTCTTTTATGCAAACTAAAAGGGTTGACTTAAAGACACTGAGAGAAAACCTCGCTCTACTCCGTTCAAAGGCATTTCGCGCAGGACGCGCCGATCGCCTCTGTTATCTAGCGGTTCAATTGTTGGACTTGACTGCATGGTCCTAGGTTCAAATCCCGGGTCGGGCAACATAAAGAAAACTGGGTTTTTCCAATTTTCTAATAAGAAAAGGTAGCTTGGGATTGGATATGTGCCCGGTTGGCGATAGGCTTGCCACCTATCACATTGTGAGACTTAGTATCTTCGGCTAATCGTGGGTGCCTTGGATGTGCCTCTGCCTAACTCTTCAAGGATACGGGCGTGAAGATACTTTATTCAGAATCACTGAAGGGAGATTTTACTGGAAATTCAAGTACGATGTATCATGAATTGCATCCAAACATGTTATCACAACATGATGGTCATTCATATCATCCGCGCGTGAGGCCAAGTTTCAGACGATGCACCCGCGTTTTGTTATTGAACTTGTTTGTGATGTCCCACGCCTTATTTCTAACTGGGTAAGGTTGATAATCCATTAAACAAATTCTTATTATCGTCGCGTGTAATTTTATTAGTGTAAATAATCTATTGATTATAGTTTTCAGTCCAAAAGGTCGGATCAAGCGTGCTGCACGCACCTAACTCAAATATAAATATAGCTTATGCCGATTGTACTGTTATATTGTAAAAACGTTATCTTCTTTTGTTGCAAGTATTCATTGCATATTATTCGACCGCCTCGTTGGTCGAGTGGCTAGCGTATACGCCTAACTACATCGACTTACTGCCAGGCTCAGGTTCGATTCCCGGCGGGGCAGACATTTGTGTGATGAACATTTAGATGTCTGCATTTCCGGGTCTGGGTGCTTATTAAATTTATTCTGGTATCTATTTAAGTATTTATATGTATTAGTATCGTTGACTAACACCCATAACACAAGCATATAATTTGCTTACTCTGAGGTTAGATTCAATTTGTGTGAGTTTGTGCAGGGATATTTATTTATTTATTCATGGCGGTTTTCTGCTTAAAACCATGTAACCAATCTTTCGTTTATAATATTTTTACAATTCATAGGAGGAGAAATAAGCAGACGGATCTCCTGATTGTAAAAAATCACGACGACTAGTAGAATAGACTTTAAGTATGTTACCGGTAGGTACGTTACCAACCTGCGGCTAGCGTTTTGGCCTTCTTACGTTGACCCTGAAAACTGGAACATCTCGCTCTGGAGCTCTCTTGTGTTGGAATAACAATACAAGCGAGCTTTAAGACGAATATCAATTCAGCCGAAAACGAAAGACAACATTTGCTCGGATTTTTAAAACCAAGAGGAAATATTTCGTTAATTTTCATGTCTATTTCTAAGCACATGTAGTTGATACTATGGGCTGTTACATGCATCTACACCTTTTCCTTTGTTTTTCCTTGTCATCTGTGTAGACCACTTAATGTCGTAAAATTGGACTACAATTTTGTTTTGTAGTAGGTATGTGCCTTACAGTACAGTTATCCGTAGTTTTTTCGAAGTCAGATGTTTTGTTGGTTAGTAGTTACAGCCATAACAAAACTCAGTATAAAGATATCGAATAACTTGAAACTTAGAGAAACATATGCACGTATAGGTCTACTTATAATTGAAGATCCATATCTTCACACATGATTTTCACATTCACATTAAGATGAACATGGACAAGACGAAAATCATGCGGAATGTCCATGTAGCGCCCACCCCAGTGTCAGTTGGGAACGCGATCCTCGAAGTTGTCGACGAATATATATACCTAGGACAAACGGTCCAGTTAGGTAGGTCCAACTTCGAGAAAGAGGTGAATCGACGAATCCAACTCGGTTGGGCAGCGTTCGGGAAATTGCGTAGCGTCTTTTCGTCCGAAATACCTCAGTGTCTTAAAACAAAAGTCTTTAACCAGTGTGTGTTACCAGTGATGACCTACGGCACCGAGACGTGGTCTCTTACTGTGGGCCTGATAAACAAGCTCAAGGTTGCACAGCGAGCTATGGAGCGGGCTATGCTCGGGGTTTCCCTGCGAGATCGATTCAGAAATGAGGAGATCCGCAGGCGAACGAAAGTCACCGACATAGCCAGCCGGGTTAGCAAGCTGAAGTGGCAGTGGGCGGGGCACATAGCGCGAAGAACTGATGGCCGTTGGGGCAGAAAAGTTCTCGAGTGGAGACCACGTACCGGCAAGCGAAGCATAGGACGGCCACCCACGAGATGGACAGACGACCTTATGAGGGTCGCGGGGTCTCGTTGGATGCAGGCCGCTTCCATCCGGTCGAAGTGGAAGTCAATGGGGGAGGCCTATGTTCAGCAGTGGACGTCCTATGGCTGAAATGATGATGATGATGATGATGATGATGATCTTCACACCAAGTATCCTTTTAATTCATTCAATTAGATAAAAAAATACCACATGTGCCGATTGCCGGTAGACGGTTTCGTAGACGAGGTGTAATTACTTCGACAAACATTTAAACAACTGAAACGGTTAGATCATATTGTGCAAGAAAAATGCCCTATGACGTTAATACTTACGAAATTTTGTGAAATTTCTTGTAATTGTGCACTAAGTTGCAGTAACTTTTATTATCTTCTTCTTTGATACATTTTGGCATAAGAACAAGCGTAATGGGTTTGAATTCTAGATTATGATATTTATCGTTTCAATAATAGAATCTGTCCATTTTTGTAAACCAAATGAGCTAGCAAATTAAATAAATAAGTAACCGTCGCCTACCGTGAACATCTGCAACACTAGTGCCCGATTTCACCAAGAGCCCCTATACTTTAGGGGACCTTTTATCGTTACTTATGGGACTGTTTTCATATAAAACAGTCCCCTAAAATACGTTAAAAGGTCCCCTAAATATAGGGGCTCTTGGTGAAATCGGGCATAGGAGTCTTAAAATGTGTTGTCGACCGAGAAGGAATAAGTATGATATTATTTTTTATACAAATGGAGGCAAACAAGCAATTGGGTCACCTGATGGAAAGAGATCACCGCCACCCACGGGCATCCACAACACCAGGAGTATCACAGATGCGTTGCCGACCTTTAAGGAATGAATACGTTCTTTTCTTGAAGGTCAATAAGTCACAATTGTTTGGGAATACTGCCCTCGGTAACTGATTCCACAACGGTGTTGTGCGAGGTAAAAAATGTCTTCGGAATCGCACAGTTGTAGACCAATCATCAAAATGATCGATATTATCTTAACAGTCTGCATTTCTTCTTTTCTTTCTTTCTTTAGGTTTTGGCCTTCACGTTAGTGTTTAGCCATTAGTCAAGTAGAAATTTGCATCGAATTTTTTATCATTTTCAATTAGTTATAATTAGTCATCAGTCTTATGTCGTCAGGAAGTCATGTCAGGCTCTTGGGTAAAGCGGTGGCCTCATTACATAAGCTCTGTAATGAGATTTGGCGGCAACGAGGAAATACACGATACGCCAATTTCTTAGTAATTATTTCATTTCTCTTTCACTGAACAAAATTGTACAAAATACCACCAAAATTGACTAATTTCACTCAATATTAACACGAAATTCAATAATTATGAAAAAACTTCGACCATCTTTTCTCTCGATGGCGCCAAAACTCAGTCTGCAATTCTTATAAGGTTGCACATATATAAGAGTGATTCTTTCCATGGACTATGGTGGAAGTAGAATACAAATTGTTTTTAGACATATCTAGCGTCACCCATAAGTATATGGAAATTGTTTGCGGAGTCTTTGATCAGCTACCGATGGTTGAAGTCCATGCTAATTTTTTTCTCTCTTTCTGATTTCGTCCTTTCAAAGTACAGTTAGTTCTTTATCGCTTAATATTCGAAATCAAGATTTAATTAATTTTAAACTATCAAAATGCTGTCTAAGAAAAGTATGTGAGGTAGTTCGATAAATGTTGTAGCCTAATTAGGTAATTGGTACCAAAACTTACTAAATTCCAAGTACAACTTGACTCTAGTTAAGCACTCAATTAAAAAATAAATATGCTAAAATAGTGAGCTTTTAATACTTTTTCACGTTTTATTTGAAACTAAACTAACTCAAAATTACAAAAATACAGTAAAACTAGCTGTTACCCGCGACTTTGTACCCCTGGCAGTTAACATATTTACTAATTATAGCCCATTAATAAGAACATTTCAACCCATATTACACCCCTTCGGGGAAGAATTTCCAGTAACGCTTGAATACGTATCTACTCGTTTTGATAAGTAGCCCAAAAATAAAGTTTCATATTTCTAGCTAAAAAATTACGGTCTTTCGAACAAACTTTCAACCCCTATTTCACCCCCTTAGGGGTACAATTTCCAAAATTCCGTCCTTACTGGGTGTCTACTCAATAAAACGACCCTACTCAAATTTCATGGCTGTAACTTTACAGCTACTGCTCGGCGATGATGAATCAGTCAGTCAGGACATGTTATTTTATAAGTATAGATAGAGAATGAAGTTTCGAAGAAAAATTAATACAGTATAAAACATTTCTTATTTTCTTTAATACCGATAGTAAAAAACGATTTTTCTGATTCTAAACATTTTATAACAAAATGGCGGTCTGCCAACAGCGCTCGAATATGCTAGCCAGGGCCACTTGCACATTCCCGGGTTACATTTGACACTGAGTTAAACTGTCAAATATAAGGTGATTTAACCCGAGTTAGACGTTAACTCAATGTTAAAGACTTAAACCAGGAACGTGCAAGTTATTGTAGTAAATACAACGTTTACACAGATAACTATTTCTATTTTCTATTCAAAATTATGCTCAACTTTAGTTGCGTTTTCCTGCAGATAGGTACGTCGCCATGATAATGTCTCATTATTATACATAGATTACAACTGTTTCGTACAACTATTATATGCAAATATCATATAAAATTTAATATATCTTCAAACGTATTATATTTATTATGCCAAATTTAAAAATTAAAATTCTTAATCGTTGTTATACAATTATAACATGTTACAAACATGTTTTGCAATAGTTAACGCAATATTACATATTCACAACATTAAAAAAAAATAACAACCCCCAACTCCGAAACCGGCGTGTTTGTATGAAAAGGGTAATGAATGTGAAGGAAGCAAGACAGGTTTGTCAGGATAGTGAGGTCTGGCACTCGATACTCTCTGCCTACCCCGTAAGGGACTTGGCGTGAAGATATGTATGTACAACCCCCAATGTAATCTATCCGTAAGGTAGCTAAGATCGATAACGTTAGTATTTAACCAAAAATCGGCGTCGACATTGATCCTCTGTTTCGGAGGTATGGTACAAGATAGATACATACACACACATATGTCAAACTTATTATCCACTCCCTTTGTTCCGTCGGAAGTTAAAATAAATTAATTTTTGTCTAGCTAAAGAATCGAGATGCTAACAAATTGAAAACAGCAATTTTACCGTCAGATCAGTTCTACAATTTTATCCTACTAATATTATAAATGCGAAAATTTGTGAGAATGGATGTTTGTTACTCTTTCACGCAAAAGCTACGGAACGGATTTAGATGAAACTCTACAGGAAGTATAATTTATATATTATCTTTATTATGATATATATACATACATATTCACGCTAAGTTCCTTTCGGGCTAGGCAGCGAGTATCGAGTGCCAGACCTCACGATCCTGGCAGATCTGCCTGGCTTCCTTCACATTCATTACCATTTTCATACAAATATCATAATACGCCACATTTCCACTCCTGTAGGTGGAAGTCACCAAATAAAAATTACGCATCGAGCCGCAATACTCAGAAAATTGTTATATACATCAAGTCTTAAGTCAAAAGATTTTCAGTGGATAATTTGCCTGTCCTAAAATGTACGTTACTCATATTCAGATAGGTCCTTAAGAGGATTTTGTGAAGTTATAATTGACCTGTTTATATTTTATAATTCTAATAAAATTCACCACCTGATCTGAACACGTTCTCTTCATGGAACAGAAGTCCTGTAGACCTAGCCTAGCTATTTTATATATATTGTTATTAGTAACGAGATATCAGCCTAACCTACGGTTAGTAACACTTCAATAGTACCTTTAGTGTCTACGAAATGTATTTATAAAAAAATTAACTACAATTTCATTACCACGTCATCTTATGACACAAATAAGATATTAATTATTAAAACTTAATTTATATTTAAAATTACTTGTGGTCGCCCATTGGTTAAAATTCGACCATAGTAAATTTTAATATCTTGTTGATAAGAACGCCATCTTCATTTCTCAAGGCCAACTACTTTGTTTCCAAACTTTTTAGTGCGCCATCTATGGATCTTTTATCGTTATCATCAATATATTTGTTTGTGTGTGTTAAATGTATGGTAGTGTGGGTAATGTTTCATTTACTGATTTAATGTATTTTATAAGCATTATTTTTGAAAAATATTAGCTTTCTGTACTTCTCCTACACTTTAACTATAAGTGTGTCAAATTTTATGCTCCTGCGTTCGCGCAGTTTTCGTAAAAATGAGTCCAAAGTTTTGGCATCACGTATTAATATATAGATTTAGTAACATCCGAAAAACCAAGAACAGGTTGTCAGATATTTTGGAATCATGAACAGAATCTTTCGAAAAAAGAAACATCAGAATTCATTTGATATTGGGCAAGTAATTGTGAAAAATGAAAATACTATAGTTCTTTTTGAAGTCAATTATAAGAAATTGGACAGACGGTTACGTTGCTACACTGAGTGTAAGAATAACTGTGGTGCATAAACATGTAAAAGTTAATAAAAAAATAAAAGCTTAATGAATTGGTTCCGGCCAGGTTACTAGACTTGAACAAGGATTCTTTGCAAATTGGCAAAGTGCAATTTTATCATCTCCCATTCTCGGTGACGCTCGGTCAATGGAATAATAGCCGAAGGTCCCGTTATTCCTGTTTTTAAACATCAAACTCTCGGGCAATGGCCGTCAGTCACCAAACGTCATAATGGTAATGTGCCCTAAATTTGGCCATATTTGGAAAACGAACATTGAACCTGAACTGATTTATTTATTAGTGTTCAAAATATGTTCACGAATTCATGTTCTTGTTGGCCTGAGGTCAAGAAACGGTCGGCCTAATTTGGATTACTGGAAATATCGACGGGGAGAGGAAATTGGGAATGTCGTAACTTGTTTATCTCGGTAATTTCATCTAGTTGAAGTAAGTGGGTGGGATGCTTTAGCTGTTATTATTTTATGAAAGACTCTTTTCTTCTCTTTTCTTGGCATTTGTTATATGACAATTATAATGTATTATTTTGTTTTCCCCGTGTTGGTCCGGGTTCCTTGGCAGATTAAACCATCTGCCCTAATACTAATCAGCTCGTAAAAGGCGAGCATAGGCTTAACGTCATTAACACTGTGATATCTGACTAGGTGGAAGAGTTTGCAGCGACTCACCCGGATTGGTACAACCGCCTTACCTATTCCCGTTGCCATAACGTGTTCCGGTTTGGAGGGTAAAGTAGCCGGTAAACTTACTTTTGCTCAAAGTCTAACATCCCGGCCTCAGGTTGGCAATGCACCATTACCACGTTTGGTTTCTCTAGGTGGCGTGAATTGCTTACCATCAGTATATCCGTCTGCTTGTTTGTCTTCCAATGTCATAAAAAAGACATAATGTTATGGATTATTTTATAAACCTTCGTCCGCAGCTTCACGTACGTTTATGTCAATTGAACACGATACCGCTTCTACTCCATTGCTTTTGGTAAAATGTAACTTAAATAAAAAAAGGTTCTTCACACCCATATCCCCGAAGAGGTAGGCAGAGGCACAACCAGGGCACCCACGACCAGTCGAAGACACTAAGTCCCACAATGTGATAGGTGACAAGCCTATCGCCAACCGGGCACATTCCCAATCCCGAGCAACGTTTTTTTTATTAGAAAATTAGAAAAATCCAATTTACTTTTTGTTGCCCGACCCGGGATTCGAACCCGGGACCTCAAGCAGTCAAGTCCAACAACTGAACCGCTAGACCACAGAGGCGACTGAAGCGCTAAACCGCTAAACTTAAATATTCTAATAAAATTAATTAAATATTCTAATAGGTTCTCGAGTGGCGGCCCCGCACCAGAGGACGTAGTGTTGTGGACTGATGGTCTGGTCAAAGTCGCGTGGAGTCGCTGAATACAAGCGGCTGGCGATCGTGACTTGTGGCGCTCTTTGGGGGAGGCCTATGTCCAGCAGTGGACGTCCTCCGACTGATGATGATGATGATGAACTTAAATATTGAGTTGAATTTTATTTCAAAAATACTATGATTTTAGAATATTTATTTAGACACATCATCATAAACGTTTGTTCAGGAGCTTTTTTCCTTCACACACTTCATGACGTCACTTGACACATTTTCTTTCACAGTTTTCGGCATTTGTAATGTTTGTTGGTATACAAGTTTTATTGATAATATCTCATATTGATTTGGGTTGACCTTATTTATCTATCTATATTACTCTCCACATGCGATATTTGTAAAACGTACTGAATATACACTTATATGTAAGTACGATAAACACTGCATTTTTCACTTTTATATCACGTGCGTAGATAAGATTCGTTTGTGATAGGTAGCTATGTATAAGCCAGGTAGACTTTTATCTATACCTGACAATCAAATTTTACTAGGTATTAGTGATTTTTCGTAGGTTTTATTTCGAAGAATGTATATACACGATTCCAGAGTTTATATTTCTTCACCAATGTCCCATAGGTTATGTTAGAAAAGAACTACCTCATTTATTAAAGTTCGGTGCAACTGTGTGACCTATCCCCAGTTTCCGAAATGCTAGGCAAGTAATTTCAATCTTTGATTTATAACTTCATTAAAGCTGTTTAACATGAGTTTGGTTTAGACTTCCAAACCGAACTCATGTTCATCAATCCCACTCTTTTTTGGATCTCACTACAATAAATGCGGTCAGCGAGCGTAACACCACAAATTTTTAGCAGCTCTCTCATTTAGACCGCATTTATCCTACTTTCGTGCTTTTTCTGACATACCTACCCAACTCTCGCTTCCACACTACAACGTTGGGATAAGCACAGAATTATCAAAGAGTCTAGCACATTGGCTCAAAACCCCAAACTTCAAAGTAACACAGACTGTGACAAGCCTGCCTAACGTGACCACCGTCCACCACCATCAGATTACTAGAACAGTCCGAGCTCGGAAATCAATCAATCAAACTTCTCGAACAACCCAACATAAAGTACACTCCGTGGAAGTTGATGTGTTTTGTGTTCGAATTAGTGAAGCTAGTGGTCGCCCATTGGACCATAATACATTTTAATATCTTGTTAGTAAGAACGCCATCTTAATTTTTCAAAACCAACTACTTTGTTTGCTGAATAGTTAGTGCGCGATCTGTGATCTTTTATCGTTATCATCAATATATTTGTTTGTGTGTGTCAAATGCATGGTAGTGTGGGTAATGTTTTATTTGTTGATTTAATATACTTTATAAGTATTATTATTGAAAAATATTTGCGTTTTGCACTTCACACATAAACTATAAGTGTACCCAATTTTATGTTCCTGCGTCCGCGCAATTTTTGTAAAAAGGTGTCCAAAGTTTTGGTATCACGTATTGATATATATTTAGCATCTTCTTCATAAACTGTAGTAAAACTGACAGCAAAACCTATGGCCGATTATTTGTTTCTTCATCATGTGTATCGATAAGATTTATTTGATACAATTTAATGCAAGCATCAAAATGACAGTAAAGAGGTTTATCTCGATATTGTTTATGTAATATCACGGTAACATTGGTGGGCCGTGATAACCGACTGACTTATCAGCTGCCACCGAGATAGGTCCCACTGTAAGATTAAATATGTAAACACCATTTTCACTGGTACTATTTTAGTGTGTTTATATCTATTTGATACAAAGTGATGGTAGTGTACGGTAGATAGGACTAAAAATTAATCTACCTTTAAATTTAATTATAATAAATTATGCAACTTATGTTTATAAATAAATAAAATGTTTATTAAAAATGTAAATAAGTGCTGCGATTTAAATGTACATTTTATATATTAAATATGTAACTTCTTAAATTTAATTAAATATTTGCACACCACAATGTGGTAGAATATGTTGTATTCTTAAATATCTTATTAACAACTTTTTAACATACATATTCCGCAAATAAATAATTTTCATTTCATTTCATTTCAAAATGAGAGGTGTCAAGGGACACCCGGATGGAACGAAGTAATATATATACACTCAATAATAGAATAATATATACACTCAACAACAATAATCGTCGTGACACCACACTGTTCAATGCGAAATAGAAATGAAAATATCTGGCTTGCTTTCTATAAGAGAGAGAGAGAGACAGACAGAGAAACATGCGCACGCCGCACAGCTTACAGCAAAAAGTGTCGTTACAACTTTTCGTGAGAATTTTTCCGCCTAGCCCCTTTCACAACTTGCAATAAGGAACTTCTATCAAAAAATATAATAAGGAGTGCCGATGAATTTGTTTCGATCGTACACGATTCGTATCGAAATATTTTGCCTTGCACTTCCGTTCTTTCGACATCGTTCGCACCGCTGGCGATATATCACGTTCCCGGTAAATGCTAGATGCTGCTCAAAAACAGTATAAAATGAAAAAATAGGTATAAAGGTGTTTTCGACACTCCATCTCTGTCCTCGATTTATTAAAATTCTCTAGGCTTGGTTTTTTCAAGAGTTGGCAACCCTATCGACTGATGACTCTCTTATCCCTGAAGGTCCCGAATATGAGGCAAGTGTGTTCATTTCACATTGGTAACGCCATTTTGCTCTAGATGCGTGTATGCAATACCATTACGTTACATTATACACTCGCCTATATACATTTTAATCGTCATTCCTATATCTACCGATACTGACTACAACAGAGCAGTGGTTTTCATAAACAAATTACAAGAATTTCAATGGACTTAATAGAAAAGGAACATACGAACATAAGGAACATACAGGTTACATGTACGACCTCTAAATTTTTTTTGATTTTTTTTGATGTCAAAAATCTTATTTTCAACTTTCGATGCACAACGAGGTTTATTATAATATGTTTGACATGTCTGTGTGTGAGATAGTGTATGTGTGTGTGTGTCTGTCTGTCTGTCCGTGGCATCGTAGCTCTTCAGCGGATTGAAAGATTTTGCTGTAGTTTTTTTTTATTTGAAACCTGCCGTGATCGTGATTTCTATGTATTTGACTTATAATACAAGCATATAATTTGCTTACTTTGGGGTTAGATTCAATTTATGTGACTTGTCCAGGGATATTTATTTATTTATCGAGATGGTTCTTAGCTGTAAGTTTTGATTTCAGGATTACTTACAAAATACCTTAAGACAGTTCCTGCTTCTGTTAAACAGCTCGTAAGAGGTAAGCGTGGGTTAAAATATAGATTATTTTCACCTCTGGTAGCAGAATGCTATTGAGCAACTTGTCCGGGCAGGGATCCATTGCCTTACCTATTTGTGGCGCCATAATGACACTGTCATGTTCCGGTTTGGAGTATAGGATAGCCGGTAAACATCGACAAGAGGCCTTCCATCTCAAACGCAGGACAGCGACGCACCAGTAACATCTATGTCTTCTCTATAGACGCACCTAGTGGCACATGCCACGTTGTCTCTTATTATCAGGAGAGCCGTGTATTTTTGCGATACCTACCAAACATCGATCACATCTGCGTTTCACAGATAAACTTTGACAAAAACTAGGTAACACGGGACAAAACCTGGCTTTACTCACTTTTTAAAACGTTACTTGCCCAATATTAAAAATGCCATCAAAATTGGTCACGAGTTGTCATGGTTATGGTATACAGACTAGTTTAATATTTTTTATCCACCACCGTCATTAAACAGACCAGAAATTTGATCCATCCTAAAGATGCAGTGTAACATTAACATTATCCTATTGTTTGTTCCCTCACTTGTGAGATATGCATCACTGAAACGTATCATATAGACCATTTGCGTTCCTGCCAGGCGGCTCGTGAAAGGCGAGCATAGGTACCATCACTAACACCGTGACCTTTGACTAGGTGGTAAATTTTCGCAACGACTCGCCAGGATTTTAACCACCGCCTTACCCATCTATACCTGCCGCCATAATTTCAGCGCTTGCCGTTGCCGTGTTCCGGTTGGAGGATAAGTTAGCCGGTAAACTTAGTTCTGCACGAGGCCTAAGATCCCGAGCTCGGATTGTCAATGCACCATTACTACCTTTGGTATCTCAAGGCGGCGTGATTTTTATACCATCTGTCTGCTTGTTTGTTATATATGTTGGACACCATTAGCAAAGTACTCTACTACCTTATGATACACTAAAAGCGCAAACCAACGTGTTTATTTAAAAAAATAAAGAATGCAGAGGAAGATAGGCAGGTCTGCAAGCATCGTGACATTTGGCACTAGATACTCTCTGCCTACCATGTAAGTGACTTAACGTGAAGATAAAAAAAAGAAAATTAGCATTGGTATGTAAACGCGCCTTAAGTTGCATGATGATTGATTTTGAAGAAATAATCTATGTTTTAAGAGAAGTTCACATGGCGATATTCTGCGAGCTACTGTCGACGCATCCAATACAAGCTACCGCTTATTGCCTTTAATCATCGGTATAAGAGGAAACGGAAATCAAACACACAAAATCACTGTTTATCACTTTTTATAATTTATTTTCACAACATTTTTTATTTAATTTTCTGTAAAATTTACAATAGCTTAAAACTCTTCACAAATATATAGTATCATGACCCAACAACTGCGCAGACGCGCTTCAGACCAGGCAATATGGAAGAGACGAAATAACTATAATGTAAATATATTTGATAAAAACTAATTAATCTTATACAAATAAAAATGTATGTCCTATCTCTTATTTAGAGAGACTTGTCGCGATTTGGCTTTGAAACATATGAGCGCACGCAACAAAGCGTTTACAATATGCACCAAATTTATTAACCGGTTTGTTTATAGGCGCCGCCGATGGCACTTGAGCATAAAACTCAAACGAACCGGAAAAATGAATTTGGTTCATACTGTATTGTGATACGGTACAATCGACAACAAAAGTTATAGTCTGTTTTGATATCAGTTCTATCTTTTGAATAAAAAATTTATTTAATTTTAACTTAACGAAAATAATGGGTACAGGAATTTGTGTGCAATTGTGTATGTGTGTGTTGTATATATTCTAAATTATTTTTGTTCCGTTGGTAGGCGATTTAAAAATTAATCAACAAACTTCATATTCTATATAATTTTATTCATTCATTTATTAGTTTTGAGAACATAGCTTTATATATATAATTCTTCTGTGAGTGTGTATGTCACTGAACTCCTTCTAGATGACTGGACCGATGTCGATGAAACTTTTTGTATGTGTTCAAGGGAATTCGAGAATGGTTTAGATTCACAATTTGGTCCACTGGAAAATGTTTTTTTAATTATTTTTATAATAATAAGAAGTTGTTGATTTTAGAATGTTTCAGATCGAATCCGACAGACTGCGCTACTGTCTAAGCATTAATGTCAAGCGATACGAAGTTTGCTGGGTCAGCTAGTTGTTTTATATTCTTTTTACATAATGTACTACACGAAAAAAGAAAGCACTACAGGGATGTGGTGTTAAAAATATTTTATATTATACAACTTTCATTATTGTTAATATTTTTATTGCATCAATATTTAAACAGACCTACATACTTTTGTTATTGACTATACAACACGTAATCCAGAATACTGTAAAGTTAACTGAAACACATTTTTAAATCATCTTAAAACTACCATTTGAAGCAGATATAATTTTGATTCAGTGACGTACAGTAAAACAAATATTATGAACTAATTTTTGTTGAGGTGACATTTCGAAAACAATCATAAAAAATGACCAAAAATAGAAATTCCTTCTAAAATATGGATAACATCTTATCGCTTGTTCTGACGCCTTTTTAAAGAAAAGTACACTTTAAAATCGTCTTGATTCATCATGTGTTCAAAATAATAAAATACTGTCAGGACCACAATATTTTTCATCAAATTTAATAGGTAGGTAAATACCTATCTTTTTTTTAAATTAAATGA
The DNA here is from genome assembly GCA_002245505.1 of Calephelis nemesis. Classification (NCBI taxonomy): domain Eukaryota; kingdom Metazoa; phylum Arthropoda; class Insecta; order Lepidoptera; family Riodinidae; genus Calephelis; species Calephelis nemesis. The sequence continues at coordinate 115,884 of NJDD01000655.1, forward strand.
CTCTAGAGAATGTGTTAAGGCATAGGAATCTAATATAGTTCGCATACCGTGAATAGGCATTCAAACGCAATAATTCAAAATTACTTGCTTCAAATGGTATGTTATTGTTATCATTTACAATATTAAGGAAGAAAGGGAGGTTTTCGAAGTACTTGGGGACATAAGAGTGACTGCCACAGTATTGTTGACATTACATGATTTTTCAAAAGACTTAAAACCACCCTTTCCGTGTATATAAAACTAGACGTAGCAGACAGCAGCTAGATGTAAATGCCTACATGTTCACGTCTCAGAATGCTCAAAATAAGTAATATTATTAAAGAGTAATCGCATAAACAGTGACAACGTGACGTCGCTTACGTCATAGAATGCGGTATACTGACGCTGGTGAGTGACTTAAGTCACGTTACGAGGATTATTATTAAAATAGCTGTAACCGGTATGTGAAGAAAAGAAACAAAGTCTGCAAAACAACTACTTTTCATACGACCTTGGTTTAACGGACAAAAACAATATCAATGAGTACCTAAACGCGCATTTTTATATTTATCTTTAAATAAGAAATAGAAAAGTGTACAATTTAAACTCCACTTACATGTATTTTATATTAAAAGAGACGTAAAGCGTGAAAGATCACACAATCTGACCGCACTGGCTGTTTAGTTTTGGTTTGGTTCCAAATAAGACATTACAAAACCAGTTTATGAATATTTAAATTTATTTTATTGTATCTCACCCGATTGTGTCAAATGTAATTTGACTTGAAATCACCTTTAAACAAGTTTTTTAAGCTTTTTATTGTCAAGGTCCATTACGACTGATGTTTAAACTTTCATTTCTGTACAAATAAATCAATGTGATTTTAATAAGACTTGTCAAGGTCATTGGAAATCTTTTTAACGTTGAGTTTTATTATTAATATAATTTCAAGCAACGTAGGTATATTGTTTTATGAGTAATCTTAGCTGCGGTCGACTATGCCTAGTTTCGTAAAAACGCTTATCCTCTAGCGCTTGTGTGATTTTTAAAAAAATAACTTAAGCGACTTTTCACAGTACAGCTGTTTCTACAATAATCAAACAGCTGAAATTATTTTAAATGATCGATTCGTCTTATTCAAGTAAAATAAGGTCAGTTCGTGTTCAATTTATTGCAATGTAAAGTTATAAAAACCACGCAAGCGCCATTAATTAATGCTCGGAATACAATAAAAAATATTAATAAGGCTAGCTGAAACTCATGGTAACTACAGAAAAATAAAAACGCTAATCTACATTGCAATGTCTCTCTGTAAAATATAAGACTGTTAAAGAAGCGATTCGTCATATAATTCATAAAAAGAAATAGATCTTAGAGCCCGTATACAATATTTAATCCCAAGAAGACAAGGTAAGCAAAATTAGTCTTTGTAAGTACAGATTAAAAACTTTAGTTCACAAAGAGGTAGTTTTTAAGAGATTATACCAATAACTGATCAACTTCTTATAACAATCACAGTTGTGTGAGACTTTGATCTACACGTTCTATAAATAACCAGTGTGATAATTATTTTAATTGCAATGCAATATAATAACAATAATTAATTACGACCAACACGGTTTTAATCTACAATTATTTGATTTGCAACACAAGAGCGAAATATACAGATTAAGTAAAAATAATACGCCAGACTTTAGATTGTTCTGTAGCATTGACTGGTAACAATAACTTTGGTTTTTATTGTGCTAGTAATTATATATCTGGCGCAAATGCATTTGCAACTACTGATCTTGTATTTTGAAACGATATATAACTATAATTGTTTCTTTTTTGTTACATCATGTTAAAGTTTTATTAAAAAAAAACAATATTTCAAAATACGTGTAAAGTCTTTGTAAAGAGGATTGTAGACTTATAGATATTGAAACATATCTGGAAGATCACATCGAAGACGCCCGTCTCAGTATAATGTTATTCTAGTTAAAATACATTCATTCTTATAAATGAATATGATATATTTCTGTCGCTAAATTATGTACTTTATTTATTACTAAGTACAGCTGTGAACTATAATACGTTTAGGCAATACTTGCGACGCATCTACCCACGTTTTGTAAGTAATAAAATACGTCCTGCGAAGACACTTTGAATCTAAAACTATTCGACTTACAAAACAAGAGTTAACCAACACTTAGTACGCTGAAAGCGAAGATAAATCGTTCCAAAGTTTATAATAATTTTGCGTTTGCTACTAAAAATGAGATCTTAAATTTTGGTTTGACAGTGAGCAAGTCAGAAAATTCGTTCATCATATGTTTCATTGTTCCGACGTATATATCTAGTGTATTGTACTTGGCTGTCCGGATATACCTGTGTTCATTAAAAAGGAAAATCTAAGTAATTACTCATGCTATGCTTGTATACATTAATTCATAAAACGCATTGGCAACATTATAAGACATGCACATTTTGGCCGGACACTGTTTACACTTGCATTCGTATAACTATAATATATCATTAAAATACAACAATATTATATCTCTCTATTGAATTTATCTATAATAATGTAAGTAAGTATATATCATCGACAACATTAGATTATTTCTACAACAATTAAATCACATTTTCTTTCATAAATCTACTGTTGTATTGAGACTTTTAAAAGGAATTATAAGTACTGTTTTACTAAAATGACTGCTACTTGTAAATGTTCCTAAAATATTTATTATATGGTGTTTTATATTAAAAAGAACTCTAATATTGTATACAACTTTATTTTTTTTGGTTTTTCCGTTTTTTATTATTTATAGTTAATCTTAATTTGTTAATGACAAGCCGTATACAATATTACAGAGGCCATGTAACTGTATTTGTATAGATACAAAGTTTTAGAATAATTATATTAAAATAGGCATTTAATTTTACCTCTGACTGAGGAACGGAACTTTTCATTATTTATTTAGATGGAAGCTGTTTTGTACCTTCCATCGCATCTGCACGGGTGCATATTCTATCACTTATTTATTTATTTATTTAAATAGTATATAATTAGAGCCGAACTTTAAACATGTTTTCAAATGACTGGCAAACCGTTTTCCTGCTTGTTGTACCCGCAGTTTACTGGAGAGAGACACGCTAATTTTTATGGAGACAATTACATACAAAGCTTAAAAATAACTAACTAGTCTTTTAATAGGCAGACCCACGACTCGTGCTGTTTGCGTCATGCGAATCGCTGCGTCAGTATAATTTTCGTACTGCTGGCATATTAACTTATTAACACGAAAGGAGTACGACTAGAAATTATTTAACGTTTCGATTCTCTGAAACCGGTCGGTACTGTCGCGAGACCGAGGAGTAAGCCAAGTATGCTATCAATCCGATGATCCTGATTTCACTTGAGGAGCAGATCGTGAATTGACGAGAATTGATCATCGTTTACATCAAATTGACCGCGAATTGTCCGTCGCCCCTTTAAAGAATACGCGCGAAATCTCATTATATACAACTGGGTATATATAGCGTCGATTTATATACTATATACATTTGGCACTAAATTCATAATGGATTGACTGCGTAGGTGAGGTCGGGGTAGGGTCACGCAGGGCAGAGCGCGGGCCGACAGCAGTCGCAGCAGGGCGCGGGCGCGGGCTGGCAGGCCGCGCAGGCCGCGCACGCAGCGCACGCCGCGCACACGCACACGTAGTACGGCGGCATCACCA
>NJDD01000655.1:133562-149168 GCA_002245505.1 Calephelis nemesis
AACTCGTGTTAAACAGGTGTCATGAAGAGAACGCATATTTTTTTTACACAAATTGAATCTAACCCCAAAGTAAGCAAATTATATGCTTGTGTTATGGGTGTTAGTCAACGATACTATTACATAGAAATACTTAAATAGATACCAGAATAAATTTAATAAACACCCAGACCCGGAAATGCAGACATCTAAATGTTCATCACACAAATGCCTGCCCCCGTCGAGAATCGAACCCGAGCCTCGCGATTGGTCGATGTAGTTAGGCGAGTACGCTAGCCACTCGACCAACGAGGCGGTCAATATATATTAAAATTGATTGGTGTTTCGGAGTAAGTTAAGGAAATACAATGTGGTGATATATAAAGTTGAAGTTAAAGAGTAGTAGTATATACCTAATAAACTAAGAGTCGTAGTGTCGTAGTCGTAGTGTAGGGTGAAAAAATTCAAAAGTCACTATAATAGATATATAAAATTAAGTGAATCTAATCAAAACTTTAAAATACTTTAAGTAACTATTGTAAGCGCTTGAAAACAAGACGTAAATATTGCGCAGATACATTGTACGTGCGAAACACATTTGTCCACAATAAAGTTTGCACAGTGTATTTATACAGGTGTATCATTTCATACACCCTAGAAAGATAAAATTGTAGTTTTATCACATTATTGTTATATACAATATATAATAATAACATGTTGTTTTGAATTATTTATTTTTTCTATTTTTTTACACACAAATTGAATCTAACCCCAAAGTAAGCAAATTATACGCTTATGTTATGGGTGTTAGTTAACGATACTAATACATAGAAATACTTAAATAGATACCAGAATAAATTTAATAAACACCCAAACCCGGAAATGCAGACATCTAAATGTTCATCACACTCGCGGTCTGTCGATGTAGTTAGAAGAGTACGCTAGCCACTCGACCAACGAGGCGGTCATTTATTTTGCCGTTTCAGAAAAAAAACTATTTATTATGATATCTTAAAACGAAAATAGTACAGGGGACTAAAACAGTAGTAACAAAAATATATGACCACAGAAAATAATGGAAGACACAGTGTACAATTTGGTAGGTCCTAAAAACAAAACTGAAAACATAGAATCATTAAAGTGTAGGTTGGTTTTGTACCGTATGTGTAACGTTTTTTTCGGTCAATATTTTTACAGACATAAATTAAGTATTAGAATAGAATAAATAGAATAACTCTTTATTGTGTACCAAAATACATAAAAAAATGTGTGCGTGTACTAGCGTACACTCGTAAGAAGTGAAGACGTAAAACTTCTTTATGACGCTATTTTTCAAAAAATTATTTACTATATGCAACTTTACAGAAATTGGTTAAATAAAGTTTATTGCCAATCCCCAATCCGCTGGAGAAAGTATACTTGGAATCACGCGTGGTTGAGATAAGAACAAATATGGCACGTAACGGAAAAATGTGACGCGTAACGAAAAAAATGTTACATTAAATTATTTTCTAACCCTGATAAAGAAGTTTCACTTCAATAAATACACTAAAAGAAACTTAAAAACTAAGTGATACACAAAGGCAGGCCTATCGCCAAAACAATAAACTCTTCCAGGCAACCATAAGTTATGGAGACATAATAAAATAAATTTTGTACGATAGTGCTCTTAATACACAAAAAAGAAATATAACACATGCAATATCAATTGCAATTATTTTAAAACTAGCTGCGCCCCGCGGTTTCACCCGCGTAAGTCCCAATCCCGCGGGAACTCCGGGATAAAAAGTAGCCTATATGTTATTCTGGGTCTTCAGCTACCTACATACCAAATTTCATCGTAATCGGCTTTGTAGTTTTTGCGTGAAAGAGTAACAAACATCCATACATCCATACAAACAATTTTCGCATTTATAATATTAATAGGATAAAGGAAAAAAAATGATTAAACAGATTAACTTTAATCGAGTCAGATTGAACGTAGAAAGTGACGTTTAACCATTTTTTTAAATGTATTGATATTAGAGGCTTTCCTGACTTCTACCGGGAGTGAGTTACAAAGATTTACTGACAGCGAGGTAAAAGATCGGCTACAATATTTAGTGTTACGAGAGGATACTTGGAGAGAAAGGTTGTCACTAGATCTAAGAAATTTTTTCTTCACTATTACAAAATTTAAACCTCTCCATCAGATACGTTATGCATATGGGTTAAAGAGAATAAAGTATAGCAATGAGAGAAGATGACAATTTCGGCGAAGATGGATAGACAACCACCAGAGCTTAGCACGAAATCCAGAAACGTGATCATATTTACGTAGCGAAAACATGAACCTGATACAGAGATTTTGAAGATGCTCAAGTTTATTCATTTGATCAACAATAAGTCCGCGTAATCTAAGATGGATAGAAGAAAGAATTCGGCAAACATAGTCTTGATGGGAATTGGAAGCAAAAACCGATGACGCCTGAGAGAACTCACAGTAGACTTTCTTAATGACCTCCTGAAGTTGTTTGGACCAAGAAAGGTTATTGTCAATAAAGAATCCTATTTTTACGTGGTTGCTATAAGAAACAATGACACCATTTAGTTTAACGGGGGGTAGGCTAATCCAATCTATCCTAATCTCTGGTGCTCGGTGTAGAGTTTTTGCCCTATTTTCGGATTGCGTTATATAGCAAAGCACGGTCTAAATACAAACTAAATGACAAAGGAATAAGTGGATCAAAAAACACCGCCGAACCAGCATTCGAAACCTGTAGTAGGTTTTTGTAGATTGGAAGTGTAACGAACAGAATGAGTGGGAAGTGGGATGGCTTACATCATCTAGTATTGTATTGCATTGAACTTCGCAAATGCGTGCGAAATGTAGTGTGTGATACGGAAAGACAATATGATTTATATCAAAACAATGCGAGCGTTCAATGCTCAAGTTGAACGACCGGTGTAATTACTGAAAGTTAGAACGAAATTATCTAATATCAGACGTTTATTGTTATGGGAATTAATTTTGACAGGGCAATGTGTTTCGGACAAAGGATTTTTGTGCAATGACCTACGGTTTTATAACAATAGGAACGTGCCAGTGGACGCTGTTTAAAAATACAACATTTAAAAGGCAGTATTATCGTACGGATTGGTATAAATATAGACTTACATATCCTAATTAAAAAAATGAGATACAGGATATCTACCAATAGCGTTTAGTTATTTAAACTAATATTATAAAGAGGAAATGTTTGATTTTTTGTTTGTTTGAAATGAATAGGCTTCGAAACTATTAGACCGATTTCAAAAATTATTTCACCGTTAGAATGCTACATTTTCCCTGAGTAACACAGGCTTTGTTTTATCAAAATTGGTGCAATAAAAGCCAAGTTACGCAGGCGAAGCTGCGTAAAACTGCTACTTTATTTATATTTTAATACAAAAGAATACGCTTCCTACCCTTATCACGAACTTTTATGATTTGCTAAATTTGTAGTTTGATCAGTTTGCGTAATGTTTTCAAGGATATTTAGGTAATTTGTAAAATCTCGATTAAAGTTAGCCTAGTTTTTTTATACCCAAAAAATTATTTTGCTTTTAGTATACTTTACTTGCAATATCATCAAGATACAATTTTTAATTTAGAAATGAATACATTCTTTATCGTTAATCTGACTTATTTTCATTGGCAGTTGTTAAGAAACCGAAGCACAGAAAAATAGATAGATACCTACAAAAAGTAAACAAGGTCAATATTATTAGTCAATATTGGTCTTAGCCCTTCCTGAGGAATAGCTTATAGCAACACCAACGTTATACTTTGTGATACATCCGATGAAATATCCGACAGATTATTCATAACATTGCTTAAAAATTTGAATAAATGAAAGTTTGTAACTAGGTAGTATGCAAATATCAAACAACAATTATAATTAATGATTTTAAGCCAAGGTTAAACACCATTATTGTTAATTAGCTTATTGGAATCCTAATTCCAATTTTGTTTTGCAAAACAATTTTCTTTAAGTCGTTCAATTACACATACTGATTATTGTCTACGTCATAAGATCCATGCCAGTTATAAGTTATTTGAATTATCTACGTTTTATCAATTTTATTACATTCAGATTCAATAAGTTTCTGTATTCAACTTTATTCTGTTATGAATAAAATGAGATTTCATTCAACACAGACTTATCGAAGAATATTGAGTAAAAATATCGAGCACATAAAGTCGATTTTCCCGGAGATTTTTAATAGCTATGCCAAGAATATAAGATAATACCTGTAATTAGATAGCAATTGTTTATTTATGTATTATTCCAAACTAATGATTCACAATGTTCCATTTTATTAAAGGTTGTCAGGGAAACGCCAAGGAAATAGACAAGATAAAAGAAGTTAGTAGTAATAGGCCTTAATCGTTTTTTTACATGCATAAAGTATTAGATTGTAATTTTTCTTGTTTCCTTTGTAATGAGTACATTCATTTGAAAGTTCAGTTACAATCTTTATATTAATACGTGATGCCAAACCTGGACCCCTTTTTACGAAAATTGCGTGGACGGAGGAGCATAAAATTTGGCACACACATAGTTTATGTGTAGAAGAAGAACAGAACGCTAATATTGTTCAATAATAATGCTTACAAAGTACATTAAAGTATCTTCACGCCCATATCCCCGAAGAGGTAGGCAGAGGTAGCCAGGGCACCCACGACTAGCCGAAGATACTAAGTCCCACAATGTGATAGGTGGCATGCCTATCGCCAATCGGACACATGTCCTATCCCGAGCAACATATTTGTTATTAGAAAATTGGAAAAAAACAATTTTCTTTTTGTTGCCCGACCCGGGATTCGAACCTGGGACCTCATGCAGTCAAGTCCAACAACTGAACCGCTAGACCATAGAGGCGATAGTACAAACTACATTTAATCAATAAATAATACGTTACCCACACTACCACGCATTTGACACACACAAACATACATATTGATGATAACAATAAAAGATCACAGATGGCGCACTAAAAAGTTTGGAAACAAAGTAGTTGGTCTTGAGAAATGAAGATGGCGTTCTTATCAACAACATATTAAAATGTATTATGATCGAATTTAGATCAACGGGCAATCACTACTTTACTTAATTCTACAAACAAAATGTATGTAGTTAGTTAGTTCGGTACTAATTGGAAGGAGAGAAATTTTTAGTTTCCAGTTTTGTACCCACTCTGATACCAAAATTCAGCTTTCAGACACAAATACTTAAAAACTTTAACCTCTTTCAAGATTTTCAAGGTTTTCATTATTCCTAATTTTTATTTAAATATATAGCACAGTGAGTTTTAAGTGGCTCATACGAAAATAATGTTTAATTAAAAAAATGGAAAATCACAGGAAAATTACTACATGTTTAATCTTTCAATTCTGATCGAAAATTATTGCAGACAATCTGTTTAGTCTTTCGATTCTGATCGTTTCTGTGTTATAGCGGTCCGGTGTTTGACTTGACACCATGAGGTCCCAGGTTCGATTCCTAGTTCGGGCATATCAAAGAGTGATTTTTTCAATTTTCTAATAAAATATGTGCCCGTTTGGCGATAGGCTTGCAAGCTATCCTATTGTGAAACTTATTGTCTTCGGTCTGCAGTTTAGTGGATGCCCTGGTTGTATCTCTGCCTACATCTTAGAGGATATGGCGTGAAGTTACGGTCTGTTCTATTTTGCTATGAAAGCGATTAATTTTCCGAAAAGATGAGTCAAAGGGTTAGGAAGTGTTTTGTTTCTTATGCGTGAAATATCAACCAAATATGGACGATATTTAATAACTCCTCTAGAATTGCTACCGTGAAATGGAACAAGTGGCACTTCTGTACATTGAAGATATGTAATTTATTTTTTGGAAAAGTCACACAAATTGAATCTAAACCCCAAAGTAAGCAAGTTATATTATGCTTGTATTATGAGTGTTAGTCAACGATACTAATACATAGAAATACTTAAATAGATACCAGAATAAATTTAATTAACACCCAGACCCAGAAATGCAGACATCTAAATGTTCATCACACAAATGCCTGCCCCGTCGGGAATCGAACCCGAGCCTCGCGGTTGATCGGTGTAGTTAGGCGTGTACGCTAGCCACTTGATCAACGAGGCGGTCAAAATATTAAAAGATATTTAGTCAGTTTTTAGAAGGGTAGTACCCTTGATGAAAGATTGACAAAGCAAATATACAATGCAAACGGGAAGACCTGATATTCCATGAACAGATCACTCGGATATTATCCGAGGGTGGTTTCAAGAGTCTCCGAAACGGCGTGTTTGTATGAAAAGGGTAAAAAATGTGAAGGAAGCAAGACAGGTTTGTCAGGATCGTGAGGTCTGGCACTCGATACTCTCTGCCTACCCCGTAAGGGACTCGGCGTGAAGATATGAGTTATTGACAGTCGTATGAAACAAATGTGTTAGGATTTGGGTGTAGGTACTTATTTGTTTTCAATATTGATAGCACTATCTTTTACGTTATCTGTCGATTAATGTATTATTGTCAATATCTAAAGAAGGCTTGATTTATGCAATAAGAAAGTCATATTTATTTTTCTTTATCACGGATTTACCGTGATAAATTTTAAGGATAAAATTTCGTCGATGATCTTATGTTTAGAATGCACTAGCTGTTGCCATCAGCGTTACCCGTGTGGTTATTGGTCCCACTAGGATATTTTTTTATGACATTGGAAGGCAAACAAGCAGACGGATTTCCTGATGGTAAGAAATTCCCGCCGCCTGAGACGCCAAAGGTGGTAATGGTGCGTTGCCAACCAGAGGCCGGGATGTTAGGCTTCGAGCAAAAGTAAGTTTACCGGCTACCTTACCCTCCGAAGCGGAACACGTCATGACGTTATAGCGGCAGGAATAGGTAAGGCGGTGGTGCCAATCCGGGTAAGTCGCTGCGAAACTCTACCACCTAGTCATATGTCACGGTGCTAGTGACGGAAAGCCTATGCTCGCCTTTTACGAGCTGCCTGGCCCACGAAGGCAGATGGTCTATTCTACAAAAGAGCCCGGACCAACACGGGGAATTTTTTCGGGATAAAAAATAATCTTATGTGTTAATCCAAGTTACCTTTTATGTGTGTGCCAAATTTCATGAAAATTGGTTGAGTAGTTCTTACGTTAAGGAGTAACAAACAAGCAAACATACAAACTTTCGCATTTAGAATATTAGTAGGATAATAAGAACCGGTACTACCATAAGAGTTCCGAACCAACGTTCCGAACGTTTGGTTCAGACGCCAAATCGCCCTCTGGCGTCACAGTTGTGAAAGTATAAAACAGAGACAATTTTTTATACAACGAAGCGACTAAGCACAAAGAGTGCTCACAATGTTCCATTTCCATCCTAAACTAGCCTCAGGTCAGCAATGATTAAAATTTTCTAGCCATTGCATTCAACTTCATCTAAGTGACGTGCCAATTTCGTTTTCTGTAATTAAAGATATCTCCACTCTGACAGGACGGATTTGATGAACAAGTCTAGATTTCAAGTTTGATTCTTCAAATTAGTGCAGTTTTTTGGATGATCAAAAGCAGCGTTACACACACGAAAAATATGTTTTTTCAATGTTGAATTAATACAAACAAACAGACAAGAGGTCCAAAAGTACTGTTCTAGACTATTTCATATAAACACAGCTTATAGGGATTATTGGCTAAAATTTTAAGTTATAAGAAGATTGCACCTGTAAATACTTACAATCAGTATGTATTAATTACATCAGACACGTGATACATATTATCTTTAATCAATTATTTTCTAGAAAATCCAGTAGGTATGATATATACAACCGGTTTTTCCTACTGTATTACATTGGCTAATTCTATTAATATAATAAATGCGAAAATTTGTATGTATGGATGTATGGATGTTTGTTACTCTTTCACGCAAAAACTACAAAGCCGATTACGATGAAATTTGGTATGTAGGTAGCTGAAGACCCAGAATAACATATAAGCTACTTTTTATCACGGAGTTCAGGCGGGATTGGGACTTATGCGGGTGAAACCGCGGGGCGCAGCTAGTCTGATAATAAATAAGTCACATTATTACAAATGAAAGATGATGCAGCTACAAATATTTTATTTGTATTAATAAAAATAAGAAATATTTACTAATTTGTATCTACTTAATTTTGAAATCAATAAGTCAATTAAAAAATACAATTCTAAAGCGCATTGTCCATGAAATAAAAAAAAGACGGGTTGCACTCCGGCAGTGCCGGCAGACGTGAGAACTTGAATATTAACGTTGTGCATTTCTGATATTTTGGAATGGTTAGGGAATTATTTTAATTATCAGTATGAAAGTACTATAATTTATGTTGTAGAATACGATATTCATTTATTGTGCTATCGTACACAAACATGACAACACGAACATTCGCGCAAGCGCTCTGCGCCGTCTTACTATTTTTTTTCTTACTAATCAGGTCACGTGTCCTAACGCGCGAGTTTAAAAGTTTTTACCCATTCCAAAAAAAGTGCGCGACGCCGCCAAAGAAGTTTTCACTTCAAAAATAAAAAAGAAAACTCATCCAAAGCGGTTTAACATTAGTAGAGTAGAACTGAGAAGATTGTGTCGCAAAGCAATTTCATTCCTGGAATTAACTTATAGTAATTTTTTTCATGACATTTGAAGGCAAACAAGCAGACGTATTTCCTGGTGGTAAGAAATTCACGCCGCCTAGAAACACCAAAGGTGGTAATGGTGCGATGCCAACCTGAGGTCAGGATGTTAGGCCTTGAGCAAAAGTAAGTTTACCGGCTATCTTACCCTCCAAACCGGAACACGTCATGATGTTATGGCCGCAGGAATAGGTGGCGGTGGTACCAATCCGGGTGAGTCCTACCTAGTCAAATGTCACGGTGTTAGTAACGATAAGCCTACGCTCGCCTTTTACGAGCTGCCTGACACAGGAAGGCAGATGGTCTATTTTACAAAGGAGGCAGGAATAGGTAAGGCGGTCGGTACAATCCGGGCGAGGAGTTGCGAAACTCTATTACCTAGTCAGTAGTTCGTCTCTGTTATTTTATTTGTCCTAGTCGGTTCAGATTTACGATGTAGTCGATGTTTGCAATGAATTTGTTTTAAATTTATTAAAAAACGAGCAAAAAATATATTCGAAATACCAGTGTATTTCTCACAGCAAATTGCAAGTTGTAGAGGCAAATATTTCATGAACATAAAAAAAGAGAGAAGTCATCAAGTGATTTGTGTAACATGTCATTCAATATTACGTTATTTAATACACCATTCAGTAGCTTACATTTTTTAGACAGGAATGAAAGAAAATAATGCTGAAATGCGGATTTTAACTTTTCTCTTGTTTTTGGACTTGGGTTTGTTGCGTTGGATTGTTTAGAATAATCTAAGAATACCTCGATCACAAATCTGTCAAACAGATTGAATTAGATGAGGTAGGAAGAGATACAAACATAGTACATATATATACAAGCGAATCAAAAAACCTTCAGTTGATAATTTTCAAAAAACTACACCATTTGTACAAAAACTTGAATCTTAAGATTTTAAGAGCCTTTGCGTGTAGCAAAGGCTCTTAAAATACTTATACTTCAAAAGTGGGTTCGTATAGCGCAGAGAGTTGCTAAAATAATATCATGTAAAGAAGTTAGATATTTTATTCTACAATTGGTTTTAAAGGAGACTAATAAAGAGGTACTTTTCCTGAATCTACGTAAACTACGGCGTGGAATGCCCCTTACATAGGAAGATAAGTAAGTCATACGTAATACGAAAAAAAAACTGTTTAAAAATATCAACATGACCTTGTGCATTATAATATGTACGTAATAGTTTCAAAAACATGCCACTCATTCTAAAATATTACAAGCCTAAAATACCTTTACCTGTTCTTGATATGTAAATTATGTTTTATAAAATAATAGCGTGTTATCTTCGAATTTCGTTGAAATACCATCACCGTGACAAGGCCACTATTATCGGTCATTAATATGACCTTGACGGAGTATGCGGATTCATTAACGATCATATAAAATAAACCCCGTTTTTTCCCCGTGTTGGTCCGGGCTAGACCATTTGCCTTCCTTCTAGGCAGCTCGTAAAAGGTGAGCATAGGCTTACTGTCACTAACACCGTGACATATGACTAGGTGGTAGAGTTTTGTAGCGACTCGCCCGGATTGGTATCACCGCCTTACCTATTCCTGCCGCCATAACGTCCAATGCTTGCCGTTGACGTGTTCCGGTTTGGAGGGTAAGGTAGCCGGTAAACTTACTATTGCTCGAGGCCTAGCATCCCGGCTTCTTGTTGGTAACGCAACATTACTACCTTTGGTATCTCTAGGCGGCGTGAATTTCTTACTATCAGGAAATCCGTCTAAAAAAAACAGGTTTTGTGATAGAAAAGTAGCTTCTCTGGCTATTAGCCAACATAGCTTCTTGTTAATTTTACACTAATATGAATATTTACTAAGAATAGTAACAAAAATACTAAATTTAAAGTTTCTATAAGATTTGTTTATTTAAGTGACAAATTGTAAGATTTCACCGTTAATTTAATAGTTTGATATTAAATTAAAATTACTACGTTTTGTAATTTTATATTTTATTCTAACATTACAACATATGTTGTATATTTTGTTAATGATAAGTACCTACATTTAAGTAAACTTTGGAGGTCAATCTGGTGCTTAAAAATATAAATCCTGTTACAAAAGTAGCTGTTAGATAATAGTATGTTTAATTATTTTATATTTTGAGATATGTGATAGTAACAAAACATTTATGAGAGCTTAAATAACCAATAAGAATATAAAATAAAAATCAGACGTTCTTTAAGGTTGGAAGATGTTTATCTTAACTTCCTTGCTTGTTTATTTACCGTGTTTCTACCTGCAGTTAAAAGAAAGACGAAACACGCAGTATCTGGCAGAAAAATATAGTTCGCCTTTAAACACCACCGTATTATCATTAAACACGGACTAAAGCACTCCAAGGTTCAACCTTGTCTTATAGTCGTTATTACGTTGCAATACAGACTATAATATTGACTCAACTTTACTCCTGCCTTAGTCCATGTTTAATAATATGACGGCAACCGTCTTGTTAATAAAAACGGAGCAAAGCACTCCTAGCTTCATCCTGGTATTAGTTTTAATTGCACTATACCAACTAAACTTTACTCTTACCTTAGTCCATGCTTATGAATAAGTTGGCAAATATAATGTTTTGTAATATAACATAATCTATGTGCAACATCGAGTTCACCTATCCCCTTCAATTTCAATTAAAGATCGTCAAAGTTCATGGTCAGGTTTGTGTAATTAAAATGTCTAGGTACGCCCAAATGTTATTAAACTGTAATAGAATTAGTTAATTTCGACACTGTACGTTCTTCAAAAGATGCTTTCGATTTCAACATGGGCTGTATTAGTATTCAATCGTGACCGCCGCCGTCTGGAATGCCGACGAGAAAGGTCAGTTTCATATTTACCAAGTTTACCGTCATTGATAAATAAATGCACTACAAATGCGTTTGCAATAAAACCAGCTCCTTACGAAAAATCCTTGGATACCTATATTAAAATTAAAATTCAACTAAAGTTGATAATTGTAGTTCAAGTTTCAACAGACAAATTATCAACAAAGCTTAAAATAATATCCTCAACCAATGCATATTTTGCATAGATCTTAGCCAAATTATACAAAAACAGTTTTGCAATTCAAAGATAAGATTGTATAATACAGACTTGCGGGAGTAATAAAATACAATCAAACAAATTTTATTAATGCGAATGAAGGTGTTTTTTGTGTTTAATTTACGTGACAACGAAGGAATGTAGTGATAGTTTTATTTGAAGAGATAGCTAAAAAGCGGGATAGCCTGTGTCATTCACAGAGACCCACAATCTTTAATTTTACTTCTAATAAATTTTACTTTTAATTTTACTTATCTCTAATTTTTAATTTTACTTTGACCCAATATCTAAGTGGGTTTCGCAGAAGCAATGATTAACTTTAAGACGCGGGCGACATCTAGTTAAACATGATTTGAAAAATATTAACAATATATTTTCTCTAAAATTTATTAATATATTTTAGAATAGAATAATTCTGCATTCATACGTACAGTTTAAGTTTGATAGGTTACATTTGTTAATAAATTGACATATATCTATCTGTTTTATGAAATTAAAAAGTGTCCTTTTTTGTATGTTTTTTAAATATTCATATCGTACTTTAATGTAATAAATGTATTTATAAAAAAAGAGAACGGGTTGATCTTGACTTGTAGAGTGTTTAGCTAAACAGAGTTTAAAAATATCTGTGTCTAAAGTTTGACCTGAATATGACCCGGATTTAGCAGCTAGTTTTTATCAAACACGTGAGATACTTTACGAGGCGTCAGGTGTCGCGAGACCTTTTTTCTTTTGTACATTCTGTCACTATGGTAATACTAAAAATAATCGCTTGTATGATAATTTTCGTTCTGCTTGAATGACAATTATAATAAACTGTTTAATTTGTAATATAAATGCCAAAAAAACTTGCTATCAAACTGAAAATAGCATTCATGTTTAAAATAGACGTTTCGCGCGGATACTGTGACGTATTAAGTATATTTATTTAGCCTTCATCCATTTTACGTGTAGAGGGGTTGGAAGGTCTACTTTTTCCCAACATCTAAACTTGTACCCGCAAAATCTTTATAAATTTAATATCTACGCTTGTGAACCCGTGTTGGTCCGGGCTCCTTTGTAGAATAGACCATCTGCCTTCCTGTGCCAGGCAGCTCGTAAATGGCGAGCATAGGCTTATTGTCGCACCGTGACATCTGACTTGACGGTAGAGTTTCGCAGCGACTCACCCAGATAGGTACCACCTCCTTAACTATTCCTGCCGCCATAACGCCATGACTTGTACCGGTTTGGATTTGGTTTAGCCGGTAAACTTACTTTTGCTAGAGGCATAACACCCCAGCTTTAGGTTGGCAACGCACCATTACCACCTTTGAGGCGGCGAGAATTTCTTACCATTAGGAAATCCTGCTTGTTTGCCTTCCAATATCATAAAAAAATAATAGTCATATCATAAAGCGTAATATTTTACAGATTAAACTAAAAACTATCCCAATAACGTTTTTTCATTATTTTAATAAACAACTTAAACAAAGACGTCACATTACGGCTTTATTAGCTGTCAGTTACGTTTCTTTATGTGCTATGGCCGTCGCAACCTAGATCTAGTCGTGTGGCGTACTTTCGATTTCGTGAGGCCCGGCCAGTAATTAGCATGGCCTCGGCATACGTAACACGGAGCGGAACTAGCTCCGCAGTCAACCCACTCGCGGGATCCAAAGCATCGCGTTTGTGCATCCAAAGGAATACATTTTCACTTTCTTTTAAATTATTTACACTTTCTTCGTGAGTTTATCCAAATTAAAAGAAACAAAGATTTACTTTATTTGTTTTAAACGGTGTTCTTTTCTTTTTTTGTCTTTCTGATTTAGTTTAGTTTATGACTCCATAAGTAGATTTTGTTAAACATTAGAAACAGTGGTTGCAAAATTCTCAGACAATACATTATATTATACAGTTTCTATATTATACAGGATAGTAAATATCAAATTGTACAAAAGAAAAAAATATTGTTTAGAATTTTGTTATTAGAAACATTAAAAAAAGTATCTTCACGCTCAAATTCCCGAAGAGGTAGGCAGAGGCACAACCAGGGCACCCACGACTAGCCGAAGACCCTACACCCTAGTGGCAAGCCCATCGCCAACTGGACATATGTTCAATCCAAAGCAACGTTTATTTTTACTAAAAAATTGGAAAAACCTAATTTTTTTTCTTTAGACACAGTGGTTGCAAAATTTTCAGACAATACTCTATATTATATTATTTCTATATTATACAGGATAGGTAGTAATATTGTTTAGAGTTTTGTTATTAGAAACATCTAACAACATAATATTGCTAGACAAAAGTATTTCGTAATGAAATGCCCTTATATCAAGGGCTAGAATGAGGAAAATCATGCCTTATCGGAAGGCAAGTCACTCCTGTGCATACTAACGACGTCCTACAGATTTTTTTGCGCCAACAACTGGGTAAAGTTTAATACATGTCACTTCAAGTAAATTGTTACACAATAAAACTGCTTGTTTTGTTGTAGTACTTATTTTAAATCAATAATTCTATCCTGAGATGCCTTAGATTTTTAAAAATAATCAATTTTTTTTATGTTGTGGTAAGAAAAATAATTGCTGACATAATATTTCAATATACAAAAATTAACTGAATAAAACCAAGCTTTCTATTAGGATCCGTTAAGAAATATTTTCATTTATTTACATTAAAATAAGTAAGCTTGAAGCGTCACCAATTAAGCTGTAGATTGCGAGCAAAAAGTATTAAATACACGTATTATATTACTTTTAAATGAAACTCATAAAAACTACTTTTAATCTTTAGTTGTTACCAACAATATGTTTAATTAATAAATACATAATTTTACAAATAATTGAATTACACATTAAGCAAATATGTCAAAAAAATAAAGAAAAAGTCATTGACTTCTGGTGAAACATCTACAATGATGTTGCAAATAATGTTTTGAAATTGACCTAGACTGTTTACGAAAACGGACTTGTGTACTGTTATTACAAATCTGATTCTAACTTTTAATTGAACTGGTAACCTATGGTTAAGCATTTTATAATTTTATTTATTTTGGATTTACCTCTATTCATGTTATTGCTAATTAAGTCTTTATCGTTACTGCTAACCGCCTCTGTGATATAGCGGTTCAGTTGTTGGACTTGACTGCATGAGGTCCCGGGTTCGAATCCCGGGTCGGGCAACAAAAAGAAAATTGGGTTTTTCCAATTTTATATTAAAAGAAACGTTGCTCGGGATTGGAAATGTGCCAGATTGGCGATAGTCTTACCACCTATCACATTGTGGGACTTACTGTCTTCAGCTAGTCGTGGGTGCCCTGGTTATGCCTCTGCCAATCTCTTCGGGGATATGGGCGTGAAGATGCTAATTTAAAGAAGTCCATTTTTAACCAATTCCAAAAAGGAGGAGTTTAGTAATTCGAGGTTTGTTACATAAATGTTGGGCCAATTAGCCAATGCATTTTGATGGTTCTTTTTTTCGACAGATAGACCATGGATCAGAATCCGTTCAGTGGTTTTTAAAATATATCTAATATCCATATTTTATACAGCTGGATGACATGGAGTCCTTCTTCTGCAGTTTCGATTTTGCTTTTAAATTATATTATAATCATGTTAAAGTACGATCGTATGCATATTTATCATAATAATATTGTTATACTGATCCGTAGCTTACATAATCCATTATCCATACACTCTCACGCAGGCAACTTTCAAGATTGCTTATAGGTATTAAAGTATCTTCACGCCCATATCCCCGAAGAGGTAGGCAGAGGCACAACTAGGGCACCCACGACAAGATACTAAGTCCCATAATCTGATAGGTGGCAAGCCTATCGCCAACCGGGCACGTTTCCAATCCCGACCAACATATTTTTTTTATTAGAAAATTGGAAAAAATCAATTTTCTTTTTGT
>NJDD01000655.1:161824-172202 GCA_002245505.1 Calephelis nemesis
ATATATAAAAATTACGTGTCACGTTGTTTGTCCGCGATGGACTCCTAAACTACTTAACCGAATTTAATTAAATTTACACACCGTGTGCAGTTTCATCTAACTTGAAAGTTAGGATAGCTTGAAAATAGTAGTACCGTATTTTTATGCAGTAATTATGCGCTTCTGCTTTAGATTTTTTAATCTTTATACTTTTATTTTTAAATTAGCTGACCTAATCTAAATTTAAGCGAAATGATTAATTATGTAATATCAACTCGATAAAGATATCTTTAAAACACATTCGGATTTCCGAAGCTTGACGAAAATAGCCAAAGCGCATAATTTAAATAGTACCTACTGTACATNNNNTCCAAGCGAAGCTTGAATAGGCTGCTAGTAGTCTATAAAAAGTAGGTACTTAACTGCCGACAAAGCTAAATGTGACAAACTGAAACAACTGGGCCAAGGACAATTATTGGCCTTCCTTTTTTAAAATCTTACCTTTCACTTATTATTTCGGGATAAAATTACCTCGGAAATAAGGTGGGTTTACTACACCGTGTTTGTGGCGATGCGGAATTTAACTTCGTACGGAAATTTCTTAATTTGTTTACAGAAACTGCATGGTGTAACACACGGCCACGACATCTCCGTGCGCTAATACTTCAAGGTTAAAATCGGCGTCGCCACACACCGGATCTCCGCCTAAATTTAACCTATTGAGTATAACTTAACTTACTTATTTATTTAGTTTTAAGTAGATCACTTTACATCCACGTTTTATATTATTTCTACGTATTTTGTATTTTATTATATATAGATATAATGTTATACTTTCTGTATATAAAATACAAAATACGTTGAAACAATACAAAAAGACGATTTGAAGTGAACTACTTAATACTATATATAAAAAAGTTATTTTTTCGTCGTTTCATATCGTTCGTAATCGTCGTTTTGTATTGTTTCTGCGTATTTTGTATTTTAGGTACAGAAAGTATAACATTACATATAAAATAATAACTCAAACCTTAAAAATGGATCTTTCATACTCACTTTAACTCTACTATTAATATTTTTTTAAAGGTAGAGTTTTTCAAAGACTCGTCCCATTTGGTACCACCTCCTTAACTATTCGTGCTGACATACGAGTACTGCTAGTGCTCGTCATTGTCATATCCCGGTCTGGGTTTTTGTTTTTATGCAAGTCGCATTTTGATGTTTATATGCAGCAGTAATTCGTTTTCTCTTTCAATACCAAACTAAGCTAGTGGAAAAAGCCAAAGATTATTCGAAGGTTATAAAAAACATTCCGTGGATTTGTTGCTAGTAGAACTGAGTTGATAGCAACACAAAGGGAAAGCTGCTACCTGCAGCAGGCACGATAATAATGTTGAAATAATATTGTCGAAGGAATGCTCTATCGGCGTTTCTTTTGAAACGTATTGTGAAATTTAGAAAAAAAACGTGATGAAATCGTTTTTCTTGTTTCATGCGTCATGAAAATGGTGGCGAAAATCCTTATATCCTATTAATTACTTAGCAATTATTATTAATGAAATGAAATGAAATGAAAATTATTTATTTGCGGAATATGTGTGTTAAAAAGTTGTTAATAAGATATTTAAGAATACAACATATTCTACCACATTGTGGTGTGCAAATATTGAATTAAATTTAAGAAGTTACGTATTTAATATATAAAATGTACATTTAAATCGCAGCACTTATTTACATTTTTAATAAACATTTTATTTAATTATAAACATAAGTTGCATAATTTATTATAATTAAATTTAAAGGTAGATTAATTTTTAGTCCTATCTACCGTACACTACCACCGTTTCCAAACCTAGCCAGTCGGGAGAAGAAACGGCGAAACAAACTCCCCGATTTTAATAATAATAATAATAAACAAATTAATATCCTATTATTTAAATTAATTGTCTATATTTTAGATGTTTGCTACGCGATTAACATTAATTATAATTACGCTAATTATAAGTGGATTTTGATGACTTTTTTTGTGATGGAGGTCATGTTTCAGAGTTGGTTTCGTATAAGCCTTATAGTTATTTTATAGGAAGTTTAATTAAATAATACGTATTCGTTTATTTAGTAAAGAAAATATTGAAATTGGAAATAGTTTTATTGCGTTTAAACAGTGTTTGAACATATCATATGTTGAGAGTTTACTGCAGAAGTTAAGGTTCGATCTCTTGCCACACCAATATCTGCTTTTGTTTACAATAAAGAAAGAAATATATTTGTTCGGAGGCCCTTGAGGTATCTATAACGACCACTACTAACACTCACTAAATATTCAAATGGCAAAGTAAATGCTTCTTAGTTAAGTTGTTCCTACTATAAGCATTTTTTAAAGCTCGGTTATGGTGTGAACATCGCGCGGTTGGTTACATACTTATTAGCTCTCCCGAAAGAAAAGTAGCATATTTCCTATGTATAGGAATTATAACAATTAACCATATAGGTAATAGTTACATGTAAAATTATAAGGAGTTACAAAAGGCGTTATAAGAAACAACACGATCACGTTATCTTAAAAAAAATGGATAGAAATAGGTCCATTCCTTTAGGAGTTATGATTCCACAGACAGATACACATAGACACGTCAATCTTACAACACCCCTCTTATTCCTACCTAAGCTTGCCACCTATTGTGGGACTTAGTGTCTACGGCTTGTCGTGGGTGACCTGGTTGTGCCTCTGCCTACAACTTCGAGGATATAGGCGTGAAGATTTTTTTTTACCTTGTATGAGTCGATGAATCAAATCCTGACTGCATTTTATACACATATTCAAATTGTGATATCAAAAAGTAATACAAACATAAACTATTCTTACATAAACAGTACTATTTAAATTATGCGCTTCGGCTATACTCGTCAAGCTTTGGAAATCCGGATGTATTTTAAAGATATCTATATAGAGTTCTTATTTTAAAATTAAATATTTCGTTTAAATTTAGATTAGTTCAACCAATTTAAAAGTAAAAGTATTAAGTGTAAAAAGAGTAAAAACTGTAAAGCCGAAGCGCATAATTAAAATGGTGGTACTGTACTTAGTTATGAAGCCTTAAAACGAAATGCTTAGATCCGTTTGAAATCATTTGTATCATAAAATAACAAGTTGGAACTAGGATATGGATTAATATTGTTTTGTTTGCATTTAGCTGGTGTCGTTAGCCGGTGTGTTGGCGCGTACGCGGATGTGATCCGTCCTTGGCAGGGCCGGCCCATTTGTCAACACGGATCTGTTTATGTACCGGACAGCGAGAAAGTTATTCATAATTAACTAACACCTCGTAACACTCAATCGTTCCTCTTCCCTTTCATTTTTTGATAATTACTTACTATATTTATTAAGTGGTACAGTTTTGCAGCGAGTCACCCGGATTGGTATCACCGCCTTTACCAATCCTGGCGCCATATCGTCATAACGTGTTCCGGTTCAGAGAGTAAGGTAGCCGGTAAACTTACTTTAGCTCGAGACCTAACATCCTGACCTCAGGATCATCTAAACTGGTTCCCGCAGGAAAGGTTAATAAGCTGATTCATACAACATGGGGTAAACATTTTAAACAGTAAAACCAATTACTGTTTTTTTATGTACTTACAGAAAACAACGAAAATATCAATGCCCTCACAGAACTTTATTAAAGGGTCTGATATTTGCTATGCTTACTGAATATGTGTTAAATGTTTGAGTAATGTAGATTTTTTATAGTCTTCTATAAAATTCCCGTGTCATAATGTTAGTTACCGTACTCCTCCGAAACGGCTTGACCGATTCTCGTGAAATTTTGTAAGCATACTGAGTAGGTCTGTTAACATCTGTTCTTTATAACCCTAAGTGATGAGGGTGAATTACAGCAAAAAGAAACAGAACGTTTGCCGGGTCAGCTAGTTTAATATAAAAATCTGCTACTGTATTTTTAATTTTTGGAAGGCTAGAAAGCAGTCGTATTTCCAGTATTTAATTGTGAGTTGCCAACTCGAAGAAGAGAAGTTTTGATAGGTACCTACTTATTTAAGAAACTACCTACCTAAGTGATTTTGTCACGTACCAGCCCTCTCCTCAAAATGAAAACACGGCCATGGTAAATAAAGATGTAAAGGTGATAGAAATAGGTAAGGGGATGGTTACTCACATGGGAAGTTGTTAAAAACCCTACCAGCTGAAAAGGTATTCAGGTAATACAAACAACTTTCAGTTCAAGAGATAAAGTAAATAAAAAAAACTGACACTTTACAAGTTGCTCTGTCAATGTTGCAAATTACAACAATCGAATACTGCCACTTTGCTTTATTTTTTAATGCAATTAAAAGCTGCCACTTGTGAGTAGTTGTGACATTGTAAAAATACATTTCAAATTTTAATTATTGCTATTACTAGGTGTTGTCTGCGGCTACACTAACATATTTATTTTATAGCAAAAGTTAGCGAACAAAAAAGAGGTAAGAGAGCCGGCCCCCGGGCAAGTTGCTGCGTCCAATCCTTTGCTCGTCTCTTACGAGCTGCTACGCAAGTCGCCAGATGGTCTATTCTACACTGAGGACACCAACACGAGGAAAATTCATGTTCTCCCACGGATACATCTTCACATATCGGGGTAGAAGGTGATCTATGTTTATTACACAAATGCCTGCCTTCATCGGGAATCAAACCAGGCCTCGCGGTAGATCGGTCGAGTTAGGCGTGTACGCTAACCCGTCGGGTACCAACAACAAAAAACAAAGAAACACACTTTTAGTGCATTATATTATTACGATTTTTTTAATTATTTCAAAATTTTGGGCATGATGTTAGACTACGTATTTATTTAGTATATATTCTATAATCTAGTCCTTTCCTTGTCCCTGTTTAATAAGTTGGGCAACTAACTAGTTAAGCAGTTTCGAAGAAGACACTCTTATTCCAAGATGGTTCAGTTCTGTGACGAATTGCCGCTCATTACTCACAGTTATCCTGTTCCAACCTTCGCAGTCACGTAAATACCTACTCTTAGGTTGTCAATGCACGGACCATTAGCGTCGAAGTAGAAATACCGCTGAATCTATTTGTTTGTTTGCCTTCACAAACTATTAAAAAGTGTTTTCCCATATTATTTACAATTTATATATTACAGTACTGTGGAAAAGTGCAAGTTATTTGAAATACTGTATTTTGGGAAAATGAAAATAACAGAAATCCACCAAGTGCCGATGATGAAGAGTGTATATTATTATTTGTTATTTTCTACGTCATACTAGCATCCCGGCACGTGCTTCGCTACGTGTAAGACCGTATGAATGACATATCACAACAAAAGCAAAAAAGGAAAAAAAAACAACTGGAAAAAGTTTCAGTATGACAGCGAAGATTGTGCTGTCATCTGAATTAACTTTGAATTTGACTTAAACTTTTTGAATTTATTTGCTACAAAAAATGTGATAAACGAAGAACCGCTGGACAAATGTTATGCAAACTTCACAAAAACCATCTACTAAATATTCCGAACATAGCCTTAATATTTGGTTTAGATAAGTGAGTCCGTTTTAAAGTTATAAATTACAACAAAAGTGGCATTGATTTTTATATATATAGACTAGCTGACCCAGCAAACTTCGTATCGCTTGACATTAATGCTTCGACAGTAGCGCAGTCTGTCGGATCCGATGTGAAACATTCCAAAATCAACAACGACTTATTATTAAAAAAATAATTAAAAAACATTTTCCAGGAGACCAAATTGTGAATCTAAACCATTCTCGAATTCCCTTGAACACGCACAAAAACTTTCATCAACATCGGTCCAGTCGTCTAGAAGGAGTTCAATGACATACACACTCGCAGAAGAATTAAATATATAAAGATAGCGTTATTGTTCTAAGATATAGATTATCAAAGCAATGAAATAGTATTCTGGACTTCATAATCTGAATTTCTAACAACTTCGAGTACATGATAAGACAAAGCAAACCCTTTGTATTCAGAGAGATTCGATTCAATAAACATGGCGTCCCTCGTGTTGTCCGTAGTCTTAAGTCTGTAAAGCAATAAAGACAGGAAGCCGACGGAATCAAATTGTAGAGACAGACTCCACAATGTTGTCTGGAGATCAATTTATCTGACTCTCGTACAAACACAATAAGCTGCCTTTAATATCGAAACGCTATACATTTACTTACTGGGACAGTAACAGCAAATACAATATTTTATATTAAGGTCACATGAATTTCATTTAAATATTACATGAAGATTAATGTACTTAATAACATGTTTGGAATACTTTTTATTTTATTTATTGTTTTAAAGGAAAATATGACAAAAACCTACAGGGGATTTAAATAAGAATGCTAATAAAAACTAACATGAAAAAAAACATGAAATTTAATGAGATCGGTGATTAATAATAAACATTAATAAAAAATATAATTAAGAGACTCCCAAAAACTGACTCCAACTATTTCGTTGGATACCACGTCGCGTTTTGATAGTATTTTTTTCCAAAGATACCAAATGTTTCCAAAATGGTCCTACATAAATTTTTGTAAACATTCTTCCAGTAGATTTTGTTACACTTATCTTGTTACTCAACACTTACAGCTATAGTGTTGAGGTGTATAGTATGTAGAGTATACATCAGTGATGAGGTCGTCAAGATAAGTAAAAAAAATATTCACTATTAACTATTCTTAAAAACCACATCATTATAAAACTTATATGAATACAACATAAACATATACAACAACATATAATACAACGTAAACATACAAAAAGAACTTAATGTCGAATTGAGAACCTTCTCCTTTTTTGGAGTCGATTAAATTAAACTGTTAAAAATTAAAATAACGATAAAGACGGGTCACTATCCACTGACATGTTTCTCATGTTTCTGACATGCGAAAAGCACACGACTCTCCTGATGGTCTTCCGGCTACTCAACCCTCCGGACCGGAATATGATACTATCCCGATGGCAGCACAAATCGGTAAGGTGGTGGATTCCTATCCGAGCAAGTGGCTCCACCACCCTCTTAAAACGGTGAGACATCACATACGTCATTCATAGAAACGTCACATTTCAACTAAAAGATCTCTTGATGGTTAGAAATGCACGTTGCCTCTAGACAAAAAGCTAGTAATGAACCTGACCTGAACTGCCTCGATGGTCGAGCGCTTAGCATACACGCCTAACTACATCGACCAACCGTAAGGCTCGGGTTCGATTCCGGACGGAGGCAGGTATTTGTGTGATGAGCATTTAGATGTCTGCATTTGCTGGTCTGGGTGTTTATTAAATATATTCCGGTATCTATGTAAGTAATTCTATGTATTACAATCGTTGACTAACACCCATACCACAAGCATAAAATTTGCTTAATTTGGGGTTAGATTCAATTTGTGTGACTTGTCCAGGGATACTTAGTTTTAGAAAAAACTAGCCGTTCCCGCGAACTTCGTTCCGCCCGTTCAGTTTGTATGGGAAAAATTAAAATGTTGTTTTTTACAATTTCCTCACAATTGAACAGGATAAAAAGTATCATATGTCCTTCTCCCGGTTTTAAGTTACCTCCCTACCAATTTTTAGCCTAATCGGTGTAGCTGTTCTTGAGTTATAAATAGTGTAACTAACACTACTTTCTTTTATATATATAGATAACATGTTGTAAATAATATAAATCTGTTATGGATGCCTCTCTTCATGTATGTAGAATTTGAGGTTTGTACGTTTGTCTATTTGCTAACCCATAGTCACACTTTTTACACACAAGTTACTTTATTTCCTGATAATTGCTATTTGGATAATTAAATAAGACAAAGCATAACCGCTCACTGCAGCTAGTAAACTATAAAAGGTAAACAAAGACAGAAACTTACTAACGGATGTAAACTTTGCGTAAAAAATATATCATAACTTAATACAAAGCAAGGTCAAACAAACAATACCAATGGTATTTGATATGAACGTACAGTTTTAACAGTTGTATGGCAAGGTTGGTGAGTACTAGCTGATTCTCGCAGCTATGTCCGCCATAGGCAACAGATGATCTTTCCTATTTGACCCAGGTCTCCTCTGAACAGCCTAAGAAAGCGTCCGTCCACTTTTTTTATGATAATGGAAGGCAAGCAAGCAGACGGATTTCCTGATGGAAACAAATTCACGCCGCCTAGAGACACCAAAGGTAATAGCCTACCTGAGACCGGCTTGTTATGTAATAAACTTACTTTTGATGGGCCTCGAGTAAAAGTAAGTTTACCGGCTACCTTACCCTCCAAACCAGAACACGTCATGACGTTACGGCGGCAAGAATAGGTAAGGCGGTGGTACCAATCAGGGTGAGTCGCTGCGAAACTCTACCACCTAGTCAGATGTCACGTTGCTAGTGACGGTAAGCCTATGCTCGCCTTTTACGAGCTGCCTGGCAGGAAGGCAGATGGTCTATTCTGCAACGAAGCGCGGACCAACACCGGGATCAAAACTAAGACCGTAACCCTGACTAGGCAAAAAAGTGTTTCAGGGATTTCTGGTGCCACTTTAGCTATTTTTGCCACTATAACCTATCTTAAGTAAGAGATCTGATGATTAAGGATGATATTTTAGATCAGTTGCTAGGTAACCGCCGTCATTTTGTAATAATTAGCAAATATATGTTAGCAACAAAACTCCAGAAGGCCTATATTTATCTGTAGATAAAAAAGTATCTTCGGGCCCATATCCCCGTAGAGGATAGGTGGCAAGCCTAGCGCTAATCGGGCATATATCCAATCCCGAGCAACGTTTTTTTTTATCAGAAAATCGGAAAAACCAAATTTTGTTTTAGTTGTCCGGCCCGGGAACCCGGGACCTCATGAAGACAAGCCCAACACCAGAACCGTTATAACCATTAAGTATAGTTACATAAAAAACTTCACAATTAACCCGTCAAAATCTTAAATCCTTTGTAGTATTTTTAAACCAATTAATATGTCGACTCAGATCAAAAACATTTTAATAGTAATTGATATTGTTTAAACAAAAGCTGATAAAATTAAAAAGGCTGAAACAGGTCCGTTTGAACCTGATTCAGATGCTTAAATGTCAGAACCTTGATAACTAGCCCAACATATTGGATTTCAAGGCTCTTGCCAAAGTATGTCAAACCCGAAACTACGTGTTATACAATTACCTACTTCAATCATAAAGCCTCGGAAAACTTGAATTACTTTGTTTTTAGTTGCTAATGGAATTTTGAGTACCTACTTGTTGCCGGGTCGGGCAACATATAGAAAATTAGATTTTTCCGATTTTCTTAAAAGAAAATGTTGCTCGGGATTGGATATGTGCCCGGTTGGCGATAGGCTTGCCACCTATCACATTGTTGGATTTAGTGTCTTCATCTAGTCGTCGGTGCCCTGGTTGTACCTCTGCCTACCTCTTCGGGGATATGGGCGTGAAGATACTTACTTGTTACATATGAACCAAAAGTACAAAGCATTAAGTTCACCCGAAATATATCATGAAATTGAGAGTTGGCTTACTGAGATTAAATATTATAGCCCGAAATGCTAAATGTTCAGTCACTCCAGCGTTATGGTGACTTATATTGTCGACTAGGTGGTAAAGTAAGTAAGTATCTTCATGCCCATATCCCCGAAGAGTTGGCAGAGACACAACCAAGGCACCTACAGCTAGCGGAAGACACTAAGTCCCACAGTGTGATAGGTGGCAAGCCTATCGCAAACCGGGCACATATCCAATCCCGAGCAACATTTTTTTTATTAGAAAATTGGAAAAATCCAATTTTATTTTTGTTGTTATTTATTGAAGTCACTTTTGTGGCAAAAACGCCACAATCGTATTCATCTTTTATTGGGATGAACCAGCAACATGAGATTACATATTTATAATATTTGTAAACTACATAGTCATTGAAACACGATTGATAAAAAAATTACATAACAATCCTATCGCTACGATGGAGTGCAGATAAGTTTTGACAAGAGGGCTCAGTTTCCTTACTGTTCATATTTGTACTGTGACTCCACTCGAAGATGTTAACCAAGAGATGCTGAATAGTGTTAGAGAATTCAGGCATCTTGTTTAAATTCTTTAACAAGAAAATGACAATGGCGAGCATGTGTGTTTTCACTAAGAAACAAGAATGAACAGGAAATTTCTGGACAAACAGTAGTAGAGCTTTTCAGAAGAAGTTACAGTCTACATGTTTAAATAGACCGTACGTTTTCTTCCCCATGATGGTCCGGTCTGCCAGGCAGCTCGTAAAACGCGAGCATAGGCTTACCGTCACTAACACCGTGACATCCTACTAGGTGGTAGAGTTTCGCAGCAACTCACCCGGATTGGTGCCTTACCTATTCCTGCCGCCATAACGTCACGAGGTGTTATGGTTCG
>NJDD01000655.1:172919-183976 GCA_002245505.1 Calephelis nemesis
GTAGAGCTTTTCAGAAGAAGTTACAGTCTACATGTTTAAATAGACGGTACGTTTTCTTCCCCATGATGGTCCGGTCTGCCAGGCAGCTCGTAAAACGCGAGCATAGGCTTACCGTCACTAACACCGTGACGTCCTACTAGGTGGTAGAGTTTCGCAGCGACTCACCCGGATTGGTGCCTTACCTATTCCTGCCGCCATAACGTCACGAGGTGTTATGGTTCGGAGGGTAAGGTAGCTGGTAAACTTGCTTTTGCTCGAGGCCTGACATCCCGGCCTCAGGTTGGTAACACCCTAATACCAACTTTGGTGTCTCTAGACGGCGTGAATTTCTTACCATCAGGAAATCTGTCTGCTTGCTTACCTTCCAATATTATAAAAATAACAATCAAGTAATTATTTTACTTGTTGCTGCTTTTTAACATTATACATATAATCTGTCAGTATTCCTTCATTATTATTAACTAGCGGCTCGCTCCGGTTTCACGCGGGTATGAAATATACATATAAATCTTTCTCTTCAATCACTTTGTCTATTAAAAGAAACTGTATCAAAACCCGTTGCGTAATTTGAAAGATTTAAGCATACAAAGGGACATAGGGACAGAGGCAACGACTTTGTTATATACTATTCGAATCATTAAAATATGTGTTGCGATCCTATGTTATGAGTCATATATGTCTCATTAGTTATACTAAAACCTGCTATTCTATCTTAAAGCAAAATTATATCATTTTGGGAGTGCCTTTTTAAGGTGAATCAGATTATTACAGAACACATCAATGTCAACATTAATTTTCAATAACCTGTTATTTTCCTTTTGTTTTAATATAATATTGTTGCTAATAGGTTTTAGGTCACAGTTTTAGTTATAATATAAACAAATAAATACAAGCCCCTGTCTCCAAATAGAGAAGCACAGGTTCAAACAGACTGCATTTTAGTTATAAGAGTTACATCCTCAGGGCAGTAAAATACGAGTAAGTAAAGTGTCAGTTCACAAGTAAGTACTTAATTGACTTAAAGCTGTAAATATGGTTCAAACCTTTTTTTTTTGCAGCACATGCATAATATCGACTATTTTCTACATGCCATGCTGTGAAGTGTTTACTTAAAAATCTGTATATCAATTGTTTTAGACTAAATGTAAGTGTTCCAGAACTGCAAAGTGTGTTACACGAAAATTTGCCTTGAAATAATTTGGTTTTGTACGTGGATTCACTCGCATGCTATTATATTTAACCTATGTACGAGTACTTTTTCATTGTGTAAACTTATTCGATGCTAAAATAAATTAGAATCGGTTCTCTGCTTTGACGTCCCGACTCGCCCGGATAGGTACCACCGCCTTACCTATTCCTACGGCCATAACGTCACGACGTGTTCCGGTTTGAAGGCTAAGGTAGCCGGTAAAAATACTTTTGCTCGAGGCCTAACATCCCGACCTCAGGTTGGCAACGCACCATTACCACCTTTGGTGTCTCTAGGCGGCGTGAATTTTTTACCATCAGAAAATCAGTCCGCTTGTTTGCCTTCCTATAACATAAAAAAACAACATCTGCCTTTGCATTTATAAAAGTAAGTCAATCTTTAAATTAATAGCAATTTTAAACAAGCTTATAAAATTAAGGAATGGGTGGATCTCACCGGGCAGTGTTAAGAATTACTTACATTGAATGTGTTATAAAATAAAGTAAGTATCTTGCATAAAAGGGAATTGTAGTCATGTTAGTTTAAATATCTCTCGAGAGCAGCTGTGCCGCTTTAGTTAGTGAGGACGAGCTAAAACCTAAAACATTTGAACAACTTTTCCCGTGTTAGTCCGGGCTCCTTTGTAAAATAGACCATCTGCCTTCCTGTGTCAGGCAGCTCGTAAAAGGCGAGCGTAGGCTTACCGTAACCAACACCGTGACATTTGACTAGGTAGGACTCACCCGGATTGGTACCACCGCCACCTATTCTGCGGCCATAGCGTCATGACGTGTTCCGGTTCGGAGGGTAAGGTAGCCGGTAAACTTACTTTTGCTCGGGCTCTAATATCCCGGCCTCTGGTTGGCAACGCACCATTACCAACTATGGTGTCTCTAGACGGCGTGAATTTCTTACCATCAGGAAATCCGTCTGCTTGACGCCTTCCAATGTCATAAAAAACATTAAAAAATCACATGACACAGGCTGAATTGGGACAACTAATTCTTACTATGTACGAAAGTCTATCTGTTATGCTTTCATGGCTAAACAAACAGATCGGTTTTGATAAAACTATATATGCATACTAGTTGCCCTGACAGACGTTGTTCTGCTACTTTTTTATGTGATTTTAGTAAAAAAAATTAGCGTGAGTCACCCTTGTCACTAAGGGGTATGAAAAATAGATGTTGGCCGATTGTCAGAAATACTCAATATGATCACAAAATTTTTACGAAAATCGGTAGAGCCGTTTCTAAGAAGTTCAATCACGCACACCGTGACACAGATATAGGTAAGGACCTTAGTACAAATATAAATTTCTTTTTTTCCAAAAATCGCTACTACGCTGATAAATAACAGCTAGTAAATTTGATATTTTCCATCGTCGGCGCTTGGTAAAACTTCCAAATATTCATATTTTTAAATGAAGAAACACTTGTACTGTTTTACGTATCACTTATATTTTATTATTTTATAAATAGCCTACCGGTTTCGCTTTTTACAGCATCATCAGGGCTAGAACTTAAAACTACTTACTTAACTTAAAACTACTTACTGAACTTAGAACTTAAATTACAGAACAATATTTTTCAGTAATTTAAATATTGTTCAGTAATTTAAGTTCTAGCCCTGATGATGCTGTAAAAAG
Source organism: Calephelis nemesis (assembly GCA_002245505.1). Lineage (NCBI taxonomy): Eukaryota > Metazoa > Arthropoda > Insecta > Lepidoptera > Riodinidae > Calephelis > Calephelis nemesis. Next base: position 175,757 of record NJDD01000655.1, read on the forward strand.
CGAAACCGGTAGGCTATTTATAAAATAATAAAGTATAAGTGATACGTAAAACAGTACAAGTGTTTCTTAATTTAAAAACATCTAGTAAGTCATAGATCACAAACATTGATAGATATAACGTCAGTATTTTTATCGGGATGAATTGTTGGCAATTTGTCAACGTCAACTTTGTGAGGCTTTCCCCGATCTATGTCCCGGATACAGAAGTTACCTGTTATTAAGTCAAAATAATAATAGCCAAGTTTTCGACCGAATGGGAAACACTGCTTGTGACCTTGCGACTATTACTATGCTTTCGCTTTAACCACAGAATGAGTTTGTTTGTGATTAAGGTAGGTTAGCCGATTAATTTATGAAAAATGGTTAAGGTCCCAGCGGAGATCAATTCGATATAGCAATCTCAAGGCTTTTTATCCAGTGATCTGGGTGGAATCCCAACCGCGTATCCTAATGCCGCTATTGAATGTCTAAAAGTTTGGAAGGCAATATATATCATCATCAGTCGGATGACGTCCACTGCTGGACATAGGCCTCCCCCAAAGAGCGCCACAAGTTACGGTCACCAGCCGCTTGTAACCAGCGACTTTGACCAGATCATCAGGGTGGGAGGTCGTCCAACACTACGTCCTCCTGTGCGAGGCCGCTACTCGAGAACCTTTCTTCCCCAGCGGTTGTCGGTTCTGCGAGCAATGTGACCTGCCCATTGCCACTTCAGCTTGCTAAATTTCTGGACTATGTCGATTACGCACGTTCTCTTGCGGATCGCCGAATTAATATATCGCACCTTCAGTAATATAAGGGCTCAAGTCAAATTTTTAACATTCAAAATCCCATATACTACAGGTATTTTGAATGATAAACGCACAATTGATATTCGCTAATAGTTAGCGCTAGCTAAAAATACAAGAATGACTCGGTAATTGTATGTGTTTTACACATGAATAATATCGGAAAAAAATAGGTACTGTATATTAATTAAAACACGATTTCACAAAAAGTAGATTTTTGGATAGTGCCCTTATATTACTGAGGGTGCGATATATTGTTAATATTTATTATAAAAAAAATATCTAAAAATAAAAATCCATATGTTTTTAATACAGGCGCGTTAGGAGGCTTAACTTGAATGCGCCATTATTTCATAGCAAGTTCCTTATATAATATTTTCGTTACTAATGGGCCAATGTCAGTTAATTAAATAATCACGTTGTATAGTTTGTTAAAAGGAAGTAATTATAAAGTTATTCGAAAGGTCATGTTAGTAGCTATGGTTGTTCAAACTAGTTAAACACAAACATTTATTAACAAGTTAATGTCTCTTTTGCGTGTAAGCAATGCGAAAATCTAAAATAAAGTATCTTCACGCCCATATCCCCGAAGAGGTAGGCAGAGGCACTTGTGCACCCACTACTAGCCGAAGACACTAATGCCCGATTTCACCAAGAGCCCCTATACTTTAGGGGACCTTTTAACGTTACTTACGGGACTGTTTCAATACAAAACCGTCCCCTAAAACACGTTAAAAGGTCCCCTAAATATAGGGGCTCTTGGTGAAATCGGGCATAAGTCCCATAATGTGATAGGTGGTAAGCCATCGCCAACCGGGCACATATCCAATCCCGAGCAACATTTTTTTTTTAGAAAATTTGTAAAAACCAAATTTTTTTGTTGCCCGACCCGGGTTTCAAACCTGGGACCACATGCAGACCGCTAGACAATAGAGGTTAAAATAAACACATACATATCGTATTGAGTTCGAACTACCATAGTTCCTACAGATTTGTCTTACTTCCTCCACATTTATTTATTTTTGTCATATAAACATATCAGTTACGACGAATTTTGAGACTGCCCTCGCTTAATACACGACTGCTTTAGTCGTAGGACTAAATGCCAACCTAGGTCTCGCGCGATACCCAGGACCATACTTATTAAATATGTTTATCTATACATATAATAAATCTGTAAGTCAATTCTGTACATTGAAAATATTGAAAAAATAAATAGCAGGGGGTGTTACTGGACCGATACCAAACCCAAATATGTGATTTAAAAATGTTTGCCTGTCTATCTGTATGTTCAGGCATCACGTGAAAACTAACGGTTCGATTTCGATGAAACTTGGTATAATTACACCTTATTATCTTGAGCATAAAATGGGTTACTTTTTATCCTGGAAAAATACCCTCGTAGCCTAGTAACCTAGTAGCCTCTAATCGCCTCTGTGGTCTAGCGGTCCGGGTGTTGGACTTGACTGCATGAGGTCCCGGGTTCGAATCCCGGGTCGGCCAACAAAAAGAAAATTGGATTTTTCCAATTTTCCAATAAAAAAAAATGTTGGTCGGGATTGGAAATGTGCCCGGTTGGCGATAGGCTTGCCACCTATCACATTATGGGACTTAGTGTCTTCGGCTAGTCGTGGGTGCCTCTGCCTACCTCTTCGGGGATATGGGCGTGAAGATACTCCTGTAGACTTGAGAAGTACATTAAAGACTAACAAATCCAAACACTGTAGGATATGTTGGGAATTTTTAGAGTATCTTCATCTTCAATTACCATCTACCGTCTCCATCTTCATATCAACTCCATTATGTCACAACATTTATGCCGATAACCAGCTCAATCGGTTGAGGATAGCTGATTTGAAATTGAGTTATTAAGCCTTACCCGAAAAAAAAAGTATCTTAATGCCCATATTCCCGCAGAGGTAGGCAGAGGCACAACTACGACTAGCCAAATACGCTAAGTCTCATAGTGTGATAGGTGGCAAGCCTAAAGCCTAAAAGCCAACCGGTCACATATATCCAATCCCGGACAACGTTACTTTTAATAGAAAATTTAAAATTTATATTTTCAAATTTTTTTTTGTTGCCCGACCCGGCAATCTAGAACCCGGGACCGATTCACGCTAACAAAAATATTTACTGTGCAAGTTAAATAAAAGTTTAAAATAACATTGATTAAAGTATTCCAAAGCTTAACTTGACATTAAAGTTTTTATAATACTAGAATACGTTTTTTTATCTGTTAAAAGTATTAAAGCAATTTTTAAAACTTGATTAATAGTTAAGAGGCAAAATTATTGCCGCTGTGTGCAAATAAATCGTTATATCAAAAATATGTGTGTTATAAATGTAAATATTATTTATCTCTATTTATTTAATAGGTAATTTGGATAAAGGATATCCGTTAAATGTTAATTAATTTACGGAATAGTTTTGTTTTTAAAGAATTTAATCTTAACACAATCACAATTAACCAAAAAATAGTTTGAAGTTAATTTTTACATTAATTTTATTTTTATATATTTCGTAAGCTTCTAAGCTAACTTACTTATAATATAGCATTTTTTTTTCAAGTTTGAACCAGATGGCTTAAAATATCTTACGGAGCAAATGGGATTAAACTAGCCTTCTATGAGTTTATATACTTGAGACTACAAGCGTGAAAAATTTCGTCACAATCGGTTCATTCGGTCATAGTATCATCGGTTATAATCAGCACAAAAATGAGTTCTAACATATGTACAACCTTAGCTTTTATAATATTTACTAGCTGCCCCGGCGAACTTCGTTTCACCCGAAATTAGAATCCGAATATTAGAGTATTATTTTTCCCATTTTCCTTGCAACTTTCCCGGTTATTCTCTTCATAAGAACCTTCTTCTGACAGTAACTAACACAACAAAGAAAGAATCATCCAAATCGGTTCAGTGGCTGGGAAGTTATGCGCTTACCAACACATTTAGCGATTCATTTTTATATTATAGATATACATTATTCTGTTAATCATGTGTTTGTAAACTATTCATAAACTGCTTGACCGATGTGGTTAAAATTTTCCTTATATTTCCATAGACTCCTGGAGGGTTTAAAAATACAATTTAAGATGACGAGTGATGCTGCTGCCCACTGTCACCATACTAACGTGATAAGAAGTTCGTTTTTTTAGATAACTAGCTGTGACGGCGAACTTCGTATCACCCGTTCAGTTTTTATGGGAATAATTACAATGTTATTACGTTTCCGAACAAATGATGCTCGAATTTAATTAGGTAACCACGTTTCCGAACAAACGATGCTCTTACAATTCAATATAGTCTATGGCTGTGAATGACATTGACATTCGTTACGCGCGTTTTTTAAAATATGCAAAATTGTACATTTTTTCAAAATTTTCGAGAGATTTTCTCAATATTTTTTTCCGTAAGAACCTTCTCCTAATAATAACAAATACAACAAAAAAATAATAAGTGAAATCGGTCCAGCCATTCACGCGTGATGCCGTGACCAAGGAAAACGGGTTTCATTTTTATATATATAGATAACAACTTAAAAGTAGATACTATTATTTTTCACGTAGGTATTCATTATCCAACTTTAATAAATGTGTCTTTGTGTTTGTTTGTGTGTGCTTGCTTGTTTTGCTTGCTTGCTCTCGCGTATGCATGCGTGCAAAAAATATTTGAAGTCGTTTCATGTTTTTTTAATACTTATTCAAGGCCGCTGTTAGATTCGCAACTATAAAATACATAGGTACATTATAATATATCAATAACTACGCCCCCATTCGGCCATGACTTTCAAACGTGAGTCCGAAAGCGGAGTTGATTAGATAAGTGGAGTAATGGCGATAAGATGACATTCAAATAAGATAGGCTCGTTGGTAAACAAACTTGATACTTGAGTCAAGGTAAAGACTATTTTCTATAGCCAGGTAGGACCCGTGTTGGTCCGGGCTCCTTTGCAGAATAAACCGTCTGCCTTCCTGCCAGGCAGCTCGTAAAAGGCAAGCATAGGCTGTCCGTTACTAACACCCTGACATCTGACTAGGTGGTAGAGTTTTGCAGCGACTTACCCAGATTGGTACCACCGCCGTAAGGCGGTGTACCCTCGCTGTAAGGAATAGGTAACTATTCCTGCGTCCATAAGGTCATGACGTGTTCCGGTTTGGCCTAACAACCCGGCATGAGGTTGGCAACGCACCATTACAAATTTAAGTGTCTCTGGACGGCGTGAATTTCTTACTATCAGGAAATCCGGTCTGCAGGGGAGGTACCTGAGCGTACGTGACATTGGAATTTCCAATGGACAAGTTTTAAAAAGCAAAAGTTTTTGGTCTGAGTAATCACCTCTTTGCTCTAGCGGCCCGGTGATGGGTTTGACTTCACGAAGTCTCGGGTTTGATCCCCGAATTGGACAACCGAAAGAAAATGTTTTTTCAATTTTATTGGATTTTATGGGATTGGATATGTGCACAGTTGGCGATAGGCTTGCTATCTGTCAAATTGTGTTACTTTAGTTTATTCGGCTAGTGCCCCGATTATATCGTCTGCCTCTTTAGGGATACTGGCGTAAAAATATTCTTTTTAGGTCTGCATCAAAGGATATTATCTAAGAACGATAGATTATTATTTTAAGTTGAGTTTAACATTAACTACAACAGTTAGAACACGAGCAATATACCAACGACAATGTCGTATCATGGTCTATGAAACCATCTTTTTTTTATGATAATGGAAGGCAAACAAGCAGATGGATTTCCTGATGGTAAGAAATTCACGCCGCCTAGAGACACCAAAGGTGGTAATGGTGCGTTGCCAACTTGAGGCCGGGATGTTAGGACATCTCCTCAGTCTCCGCTTCTCGTAAAACTACATTTATTTGTATTTTTTTTGTTTAAATGCAAAAGACAGTCAACAAGCACGCGGCTTGCAGGTGTGATGCTGTCGTGTGGTAGGACTGTTAGGCCAAGTCTACCAGCTACCCTACCCTTTTGGACTGGGACATGGCACTATCATTATGGCGTCAGGAATAGATAAGGCGGTGAATCCCTATTGATATTGGTATTGACTTTTGACCCATTTTGACTTTGCTAGCCTCTTACGAGTTGCCAGGTACGACGACTGATGGTTTATTTCGCCTCTGTGGTCTAGCGGTCCGGCGTTGGACTTGACTTCTTGAGGTCCCGTGTTCGGTCCCCGAGTCGGGTAACAAAAAATACTAGAAAATGTATATTTTCAATATTTAAATAAAGTTTACGTTGCACGGGTTTAAATATGTGCCCGGTTGTTGATATGCTTGCCACCTATCACATTGTGGGACTTAGTATCTTCGGCTAGTCGTGGGTGCCCTAGTTGTGCCTCTGCCTAACCATTCAGGGATATGGGCGTGAAGCAACACTTTTTTATGGTTTATTTTTACAGAGGACCCGAACCACCACGGGGAACGTATTTTAATGCTTTTTTTTATCTTAGATTACATTACCTAACTTAGGCATGAGTTTAGGAAAAATGTTAAGTTGTAAGATAAACTTATAATAAATTCTAAACCGAAATTGTCGCTAATAGATAGATCTGAGTCAAGGTAATAAATCTAAGCCAAGGTTAAGGCAAAATGGTGAAAGTGAAAGAAATATGAGAGGTCAGCTAACAATCACATGACTCTCCTGGCAAGAGACAACCGTAGCCTAAAGACGTCATAGATGTTACAGGTGCGTCGTGAGGCCAGGATGAAAGGCCTATTGTGCAAGTCTACCGGCTACCCTACCCTCCAGACCGTAATATGACAGAGCCATTACGGCATCAGGAATAGGTAAGGCAGCGGCCCTACCCTGGGAAGTTGCTGCACAGCTCTCACCACTAGTGGTCTTGTTGATATTGATCTACATATTTACCTATGTTCTCTCTTACGAGCTGACTGGCAGAGAGGAAGATGGTCTATTCTACTTAGTGGGTAAGAACAAAAACGGGGCAAATTTCTAAATTTAAGACTAAAAAAGTAGAAAGCTTTGCAATGATTGGTGATGAAGGTGATTGCAATATTTCCAAAGAAAATACAACTCTAAAGTTTGTTAGAGTTAATTTTATAACATTGAAATCACATGTTTTATCTGCCAGAGCCAAATATTAAACCAGTTGGCAAGCATGAACTAGCATGATCATGTACGTAGACAGGTCGAAGAGAAATAAAAATTTAGAAGATATCGAATCGTCATATGTAAGTGTTGTAGTGGTCAGTTGTGAAACTTTGTATAGGCCGATTTTAATGAAATTTGATATGCGTTTAGTTAATTCGAGTTTAAACCTGAGCTGTTTTTTTTAAAATGAATTCCTGAATTTTAAAGCCTACTAAGCTATTTAATTCATCTTTATATATATAATTCTTCTGTGAGTGTGTATGCACTGAACTCCTTCTAGACGGCTGAACCGATGTTGATGAAAGTTTTTGTGCGTGTTCAAGGGAATTCGAGAATGGTTTAGATTCACAATTTGGTCTCCTGGAAAATGTATAAGTCGTTGTTGATTTTGGAATGTTTCACATCGGATCCGACAGACTGCGCTACTGTCGAAGCATTAATGTCAAGCGATACGAAGTTTGCTGGGTCAGCTAGTTATTGTATAAAACAAAAATATAGACTCAAAACACGAGCACTTTTATTTAATGTCTATATCGAAATTACCAACTTTAATAAAGATATGCTATGCTAAATAAAATGTCAATTATTTTTTATATGTTGCAGTTACGACTAAAAGATATAAAAACAAAAAAAAAATATTTTTTTCAAGCCCGATCAATAACAAAAAGAAAATTTTTGAGCATAAGTGATTACAATCGAAGAATTTTTGTGAAATGTTTTTAATTTACAGAAAGAGCTCATAACTTGAGATATTGTAGTAAGTAACTCATATCATTTAATCGTAAATTTATAGTAAGCTTTTAATATTAATAAACTTTATTTTAATATACACAAAGCCGTCCCGGCAAACTTCATATCACCTGATATCGACAGGCTTTAACAGTTAAGATAAAAAAAGTAATGTGGCTGTACCTAATTTCCTTGCAATTTTCTCAATTAAACTTTACAAGAATCATACCAATATACAAAAAGTGGTCAAGTGAGAGTAGGACTCGGCCCTGAAGGGTCATCATAATTTAAATAATCTTTTATTTATTTCACACTATACAGTGATTGCAGTTTAAGGGGCTTCTGCAAATTTAGCAATTCTAAACTACACAGCGCCATCTCTTAGCAGTTAAGTACAATTATTTTAAATTTTTGTGTTATAGTAACTGTTAAAAAAACTAATTACTACTCAAACTTCGTTCTAACCAATTTCCGATGGAAGTTTACACGGTAATGTACATCAAATATATTTCAAATGTTAAAATGTGTTTAAATTTATGTTATCGTTCTCTTAATTTGGAAGTTACACGGGGG
>NJDD01000655.1:187396-210200 GCA_002245505.1 Calephelis nemesis
ACTGACGGATTCTTGCCAGAGCGACATAACTTTACGTACATGTGTTTATAGATTTTAGAGAGACATTTGAAGCAGTAACAATATTACACTTTAAAACGAGCAAACCGAAACCAAGTTACCAAAAATATCAATATTGCTGTAAAATACTTGCTACATAAACGTATCTATTTAATACATAAGATCAACAAACGTGCCAAGTTTAATCGACTTTTTAACGCGGAACGGAATATATCATCTGTGTAAATATGTCACATGTTTGGGAAACATATCTGTGGCACTTAGTGACAAAACTCGTGGGTCAACTTTATAATTTTAATCGCAAGATTAAAACGAATTGATTAACGTATAGTCAATCGATTCGTTCCAATCTTGCGAGTGTCACTATGAACAAATCAATACTCAAAATTCAAAATGGCGGCCTTATTTTACAAAAACAGGTTCTGAGCCCTTACCATGAGTTGCTATAGATTACGTACGGTAAGTTACGTGTCGAAATCTATGACACTTTTGGTCTAAAAATGTGTTTCCCTTAGTTACCACTAGAGGCGCTGTTCAAAGTTTTCATACAAATAATTTACAGAGACGGTTGCGAGTATAGTAAACTTGACAAGCCGTAAACTCATGGTAAGGGCTCAGGTCTTACACTTGACGTAGAAAGGGTTGTTAAAAAGATATTTTTTAGTCATTATTATGTTTTTTAATGAATTTAATTCAAAATCACCAATTAGGATATCATAGAACCCAGTTTTAAGAAGGTGTGTTTTTAATTTTAAATGTGGTTGTTTGTTATTATTTTCCATTAGCTTGAAAATTAATTTTGTGATTTGCGTCCATAATGTATAAAATTATGCGTCACGTTGTTTGTTCACGATGGGCATCTAAACTGCTTAACCAATTATGATCAAACTTGCATAACTTCCATCTCGATTTCTCGCGGAAGAAGCCGCCGCGCTGCCCGGTAAATAGCTAGTTATTTATTGTACAGTAAAATAAAAGGCAAATGGCGGTCTTATAGCTCAAAGAAATTCTCTGGTCCAATTATGAGAAAACGATATTCTAGTCCACCATTCGGCGAGAGCATGTTATTTATTACACATTATTTTATATGTACAAAAGGAGGCAAACGAGCAAATGGGTCACCTGATGGAAAGTGATCGCCGCCGCCCACGGACATTCAGAACACCAGGATTATCGGCAGGAAGAGGTGAGGCGGTGGTACCAATCCGGGCGAGTCGCTGCGAAACTCTACCACCTAGTCAGATTTCACGGTGTTTAGTGACAGTAAGCTTATGCTCGCCTTTTACGAGCTACCTGGCAGGAAGGCAGATGGTCTATTCTGCAAAGGAGTCCGGACCAACACGGGGAAGAAGCCCGGACCAACACGACTTGTTGTCTTTGCCCTTTGATATTATGATGAAAAGCTTCACGTTTTCCCAAATACACCATACGAGAAATACAGTTCAAGGAGATAATTATGTTTTTAATACAAGATATGGGAGGCGTGTAATTGCACCATAAACAATGATTGAACATTATGTTTGTTTATGATTCAGGTCAAAGGGTCGGTGCTATCAACAATTTACACGCTTTTATCTTGTTTTTCAACAAATTTTATTGTTCTGCGGTGGCAAATTGTGGTTTCATGGAGAGACTAACTCACGCCCGCGGCTTTGACCATGCGCTTTAAAATTAAAAACAATAAAAATAACTACGTTAATAAAAACCGACTTCAAAGCTAACTTAAAAAAAAATCACAACTAAAAAGTAAAAAATAGTAAAGTTTTAATTTTAAATAGGTATATAATTCCTATTACTTATTTGTGCTATTTACTAATAGGTATGAAGTCGGTGCCAAGCCAATTTAATACTTGCGTAAAATATAATTGTTAGTTTAAGGCTTTTATTAACGTAGTTATTTTTATTTAACACCTTTTAGTTTAATGCTGATATGATTTATTTTAAAAAAATAAACATAGGGATAGGTGAAAGTAGGGAAAAATGCTAACAAAATAAAAACTAATGGGCTTACCTGAATCAATTTTTTATAAGACCATTTCGAAACATTCCGCATCAAACAAAAAAAGAATTATGTAAATCGGTACAGAAGTCACATGTATGTACATACATAAAAAAATGTGGGCCGAATTAATAACCTCCTCGTTTTTTTTTAACTCGTTTAAAAATAATATTTATTTATTATTTATTATTTGGTGGTAGAGTTTAGCAGCGACTCGCCCGGATTGGTGCCATCGCCTTACCTATTCCTGCCGCCATAACGTCATGACGTGTTCCGGTCCGGAGGGTAAGGTAGCCGGTAAACTTACTTTTGCTCGAGGCCTAAGATTCTGACCTCAGGTTGGCAACGCATCATTACCATTGTTGGTGTCTCTAGGCGGCGTGAATTTTTTGCCATCAGGAAATCCGTCTGCTTGTTTGCCTTCCTATAACATAAAATAATAATAATATACAATAACCTATGAGATAAGAGACATGGTTTCGAAACCAAGCAAAAACTAAAATTTCACTTTTTTGTCATTTATACGTACATTTTTTTTGCGTTTGTCACAACATGAACAGCTTGAAATATCCTATTAATATTATAAATGCGAAAGTTTGTATGTATGGATGTATGGATGTTTGTTACTCTTTCACGCAAAAACTACAAAGCCGATTACGATGAAATTTGGTATGTAGGTAGCTGAAGACCCAGAATAACATATAGGCTACTTTTTATCCCGGAGTTTCCGCGGGATTGGGACTTACGCGGGTGAAACCGCGGGGCGCAGCTAGTTTTAAAATATATTCGTTGTAATCCTCTTTCTAGTGTTTAGACAGAGTAATAACCTAAAATCTGCCATTTGCGATTAAGTTTAAGCCTATCAAATATAATTAAAGTTTAATTACTGGAAAATGAGTCAACTACATATTTAATTAATTCGACAAAAGTTTAGCTACATTGTGCGGTTCAATTTTTTAACTCAGTCAATCAAAAACAAATTAAAATGGCGATTAAATCCATACTTACTCATTTACTTATCTACACGCCGAGTCCCATACGTGGTTAACAGAGAGTAACGAGTACCAAATATGATCCTAACAAACCTGCTTATCCTCCTTCACATTCGTTACCCTTTTCACACAAACACACCGGTTTGAAAGACTCTTAACACCAACCTTGAAATCACACCTATCGAAAAAAAAATGGTCAAATCGTAACTTGGGAATGACATTAGAGCCGGTTATCTATATTAATAATTTCGTCAAGGGGTACGGTAGACTCGATTGAAACCTTGCCTGAATAATAAAACATAAAAAATAATTATTTTGAGTCGACAACATATATCCGCAAAATTCGGATTGTCGAGTATTTTGTTAAATTCTATGTTAAATTCTAACCTGTTGACACTTGACAGACAAATCACAGTCGCCATCTTGGGTAGTTAATAAACGTTCCGTTTTGTGATGTGTAATAGAGAATATTCCTTTATAACCTTAGCTAAATTTTCGGATAAGTACTCATTGCAATTTGTTTTGTTAATTTATGTTACTTTAAAAGTTGATTTTAAAAAAACTTTGGCAATTTTTATTTACTATATTTATTAAACACAATGTATGAAGCTCTACGAATCTATGTCTTGCTGATACCTTTAATATTCCTTGAAAACCGGTGACTACAGAAATATCTACCTACATTTTGCACCTAGATGTATATTCTGTCACATTTTACCCGAGCTTAGCCGGGTTCTTCACTAGTTTTTAAATATTTTACTGCACTTAAATTATTTCAGTGTGAGTTCCCGCTACACTAACACTAAATTTTCATAATAAAATTGCTTTTTTAATTATTAATAAGAGTAATGATAAAAAGCAATAAATCCGAGCCAACCCGAACATGTCGAAAGGTAGCTCATGATTTGGAGCGTATCCTTTTAACAATATCCGAGTCCATGTGAGTTTTAATTTATATTTGGGTATGTATATTTTTTTACTACACTTACCTGAAAAATTTTGTTATTTATCACTCATGAACCACTAGTTGAAACGTGATAAAATTTAAACAAGATCACTTCGGAAACGTAAACTATCTTCCCAAAAAGAACCATCAAAATTTATTTATCATTGGTCGAGTAATCGTTTATCAAATATGCAAAATCGCCTCTGTGGTCTAGAGGTCCGGGTGTTGGACTTGACTGCATGAGGTCTCGGGTTCGAATCCCGGGTCGGCCAACAAAAAGGAAATTGGATTTTTCCAATTTTCTAATAAAAAAAGATGTTGGACGGGATTGGAAATGTGCCCGGTTGGCGATAGGCTTGCCACCTATCACACTATGGGACTTAGTATCTTCGGCTAGTCGTGGGTGCCCTGGTTGTGCCTCTGCCTACCTCTTCGGGGATATGGGCGTGAAGATACTTCTACTTCTACTTCTTCTTCAAAAACTTATATTTTTCTATTGGTTAACTAATGGTAAAGATTTATTTATTTAAGTTATATGAAATCAAACAAGCGGATTGATTTTCTTAAGCTCAAACATATCTGACGGCCGTATTGAAGACGTAAATTTTTTTAATCTGTCATTAGAGCAACATTTTCTTTACAAAATTGTAACTTGAAAATATATTAAATTTAAATGTTTAGAACGTTAATAAACGTCTCTAATTGTGCCGGTCAATAAATTTATCACCTATGCTATAAACCGGAACACGACAATACCTACATGAATAAAAAAGCGTTGGCCAATCAAGGACTGTCTTTACGGATGTCAACATGACGAAGCATTTAAGTTTAGTTAACACCTTTAATGATAGGTTGAAATACTCGTACTACCCACGGGTTATCAAGTTCTCATACGAGTACATTGTTGCAGTTTAATCTAAAGTAAAGTTTTAAGGTGAATAACTTATTATCATTGAGATGTTTCAATTTTGTTACTACGTGATATTGGGCTATAAAATATATGTTCAACAATTGAATGTTTGTAAATATTTATTCACTAGCTGTTCTCTGCGACTTAGTAACCTTTGAAGTGACTTTTCGTGGTAAGTGATATGAACAAAAGATTTTCCCGCATTAAAAGTTATACTAAACTAGCTGTTCCGGCAAACTTCTTTCCACCCGTTCAGTTTATATGGGAAAAAGTAAAATGTTGTTTTTCCTAGTTTTCTCGCAGTTTTCCCTGTTTTCTTATCTTTTAAACCTTTCCTGGACTTAAACAAATAATTCAAAGCAAAAATTAGCGAAATCGGTTCAGCCGTTCTCGAGTTTTAGCGAGACTAACGAAGAGCAATTGATTTTTATATATATAGATAGATGTTGATTCGGACTTTAAACGCACAATATTTGGAAAAATCCATTTAGCAGTTTTTGCGTGAAAATGTATAGACAAACTGACAAACCGACAAAGATTTTAAAATAGTCGACTACGATTCAGCTATTGAACTTAAAATGTGCCATTGGTTTGATTGTAGACGACAATTTTATTTATTCTGTAAATATCCCTGAACATATAAATATCTAAAAAATATTTTAATTTTCTTCATTCTCCGGATTCTCCTAATCGTTCTACTGTTGCTTGCCTATTGCGTGTTCCACCTCATCGTAACACTTTCTTTTCACATTCCTTTACGGTTCATGCAATCAGGCTGTGGAATTCTCTACCCTCTTCTATTCGAAGAAGCGAAACACTATACACTTTCAAAAAACAATTGAAGTTGCACTATCTGTCAAATACTTAACTAAATGTAATATATATTTTATTGTTTTGGTCCATAAATTGTTAATGTATTAGTTTAAGTGTAGTTTAATTCTATTTGCTTATTTGTACACTACAACCAGAATAAATTTATGTTCAAATTTTCTATCTAGGGTTAGCTGTAAGAGATCTCTTCACGAGATAAGCTCGCCTATTGTACATTTTTTCCTAAAACTGTTATTTCTTTTGTGTTATTTCACCTGTGTACAATAAAGAATTATTATTATTATATTATTATTATAAGATAGATCGATCTAACGTTATATTAAGTAAATTATGTTATGCTGTAGTGTGGGTGTTACATGACAATACTAATAGAAAGTAATATTTAAACACTAGCTGCGCCCCGCGGTTTCACCCGCGTAAGTCTCAATCCCGCGGGAACTCCGGGATAAAAAGTAGCCTATATGTTATTCTGGGTCTTCAGCTACCTACATACCAAATTTCATCGTAATCGGCTTTGTAGTTTTTGCGTGAAAGAGTAACAAACATCCATACATCCATACATATAAACTTTCGCATTTATAATATTAATAGAATATGCTGGAATAAATTTAATCACCAGCTCCCGAAATATACACGTTTAAATGTTCATTATACAAATGCGCCAGCATCCATCCCTTCATCATCCTACGGGAGTTGGCATGCCATTGATTGATCAGTGAGACTTAGGATGTACCTTTACCCTTCAACCAAAGAGGCGGTCAATAAATAAAAATTCAAACGATTAATATGTTTTATCAATAAAAATGAATTTAATAAATTACTTTATTTCATTAATAAATAAAAAAATATGTATACGTAATACGTATTTGGTGCAAAATAAAAAGTTAATCTATTTTATTTTACTAGTTTTCATAATTGGAATTCGATAAGAGAATTAATGATCGCTTTAGAAATTTTAGAATATATCAAACGAGATCAAACGGTATCGGCTATTACTTAAACATCCACGGACGATAGAATAAGACAATTTTTACAGTAGATAGCGCATGTTACGTTCGTCACTAATTTTCCAATTTATCTCTAAACATGAAGCGATATAAAGAGTCAATGCAAAATATATTTCGTAAACTATATCCATTTCTATCAGGACGAAGCCATATAAGGTTTCCGCAACATTCTCCAATAAAAATATTTCCCTGTATTGTTTTACCTTGAGTTTGGCGCAGAGTTTCTGACGAAAGCCGACACCGTCGACTTTCCACAAACAATATGGAGGACAATGGAAACTAGATATCCCTACCTTTTACAATAAAAAAACTTTATTGTGGTACTTGTTTGGTGTTTTACGAGTGTACTTACTAGATACCGTTATTTTGTTTTTGCAAAAGATATGTAATATTTTATTACAGAAACTGATGTCTGACTGGCTTGGCCTATCAATAGTTAAAGTGGACATCCCAGCATACTCCTTGACTGCTCTTTGCTCCTAAGTTTACCCTACCCTATCTCTTTTTTTCTTGGTTCGTTAAATATCCCACAGACTTTCTTTCTTTACTCATAATTTATCTTAGCACTTGTCAATTACTTGATAATGCTTTTTCTATACTAATATTATAAAAAGGAAATGCTTGATTTTTTGTTTGTTGGTTTGAAATGATAGGCTTCGAAACTGCTGGACCGATTTCAAAAATTCTTTCAACCTTAGAATGCTACATTATCCCTGAGTGACATAGGCTTTGTTTCATCAAAATCGGTGCAGTAAAAGGCAAGTTAGGCAGGCGAAGCTGCGTGAAACTGGTAGTTTTTAATAAGAAGGCAGAAAAAAGATGAGTTTGATAATGGTAATAAATCTAAGATATCAAGCGCGCGTTGCTAACTAGAGGCGGGACTGCTAAGAGCTAACTTTAATCTCTTCCCTAAATAAGATTATAGACGTATCTTCACGCCCATATCCTCGAAGAGGTAGGCAGAGGCACAACCAGTACCCTGGTTTACCATCACTAACACCGTGACATCCGACTAGGTAGAGTTTCGCAGCGACTCACCCGGATTGGTACCAGCGGCTTACCTATTCCTGCCGCCATAACGTCATGACGTGTTCCGGTTCGGAGGGTGGGGTAGCCGGTAAACTTACTTTTGCTCGAGGTCTAACATCCCGGCTTGTGGTTGGCAACGCACCATTACCACCTTTGGTGTCTCTAGGCGGCGGGAATTTCTTACCATCAGGAAATCCGTCTGCTTGTTTGCCTTCCAATGTCATAAAAAAAAAAGATTATAATATGAGATCAGTGAAACTATGTAGACTTTTTTAGAAATCAATATATCAGGAACAAGTACGATACAGTATTGTATCATTTATTCAATCATTTATTATTATATTTAAATGATTGAGGACTAGAAGTCTTTGCCGAAAGAACTATTAATTTAATGATGTAATTTCATCACCGATCTTTGTAAAATTGAGATCAGAAAGAGTGTGGAAGGGCATTCTCTAATATTGCGATGATGTGAAAAAAAATACAGATGAAAATGTGAAAAATTAACAAAATATTAAAATTAAAATTAATAAATTAAATAAATATACAGATGAAAATGTGAAAAAATAATAAACATTCATATATAATGTGAATGTGGATAGTTTTTTTTGAATAGTTTAGTCAGATATTGTCAAAGGGGGGTCGCGGGGTCAAGAGTCTCAAAAACTGATGTACCAATTTAAAAATAAAAGTATAAAGTGTAAAAAAAAGTGAAAGTGTAAACCCAAAGCGCGTAATTTAAATAGTACCACTATATTTGTATGTAAACAGTAATAATAAATGCGGAGGAAGCTAGGTTTCTGTGGGTGTTGTGATACTTGGTTAACCCGCAAGGGTGTTGGCGTGAATGTATATTTATGGATGGATGGATATGACTAGAAAAAAATAGATTTTAAGATGTTCAGACTTGGTATACTTTCTCCAACTCCTACTCCTTTTAGGTTTGCTCAAGTATTTAGACGGTTTCCTGATTACAAGTAACGCAAATCACACAGAGATACATAAATTTACATTTACCGGTTACACTAGTCTTTCGACTGGAACCTAACAACGGCAAGTACTAACGTGTAGATGGTAGGAAAAAGTAAAACGGTGATATTAATCTGGGTGAGCCGTCGCAAAATTCTATAATAATAAAAGTAGAATAAAATACTCCGAAGGTTTAAAATGACAAGCTACTTGTCAACTTACAAATTTTTATGCAAAAATGGAGCAACAAAAAGTTATTATAATAATTCAGTGGTTGGTTATTTATGTTGAATATTAACCATAATAAACAGTAGATTTGTTATATTTTAGGCCTCCATTTGTAAATACCTAAGTATTTGACATGCTGTTAGAAAAAATATATTCTAGGCTTAACGTTTTTTGCAGAAAAGCTCAAACACTATAACGTATGAACTTAGTCAATAATTAATTAATTATGCTTGATTGCCGGTAAGTTTGTTTTGCCGTTCCTACTTTTAACTTACCTACTTGCATTTTGCAATTATTTTTAATTTTATCAAAAACTATAGGCCCGTCCTGGCTACGCACATAAAATATAAATATAAACCTTCTAAAGTAGTTTTAAAGATTTAAGCATACAAAGGAACATGCGGACAGGGGAAGCGACTTTGCTTTATACTATGTATTTAGTAATAAAGTATATTTACATATCGCCACTGTGGTCTAGTGGTCCGGCGTCGGACTTGACTTCTTCGACGGGTTCGATCTCCGTGTCGGGCAACAAAAAATGGGAAAATGTTTATTTTCATTTTTCTAATAAAAATTGACGTTGTACGGGATTAGATAAGTGTCCGGTTAGCGATAGTGTCTTCGGCTAGTCGTGGGTGCCCTGGTTGTGCCTCTGATGATCTCTTCGGCGGGCGTGAAGATACTTACTTTACTGTACTTACTTTTTTACATAATATCTTTAGTTGTAAAGCCCTGACAACGATGGAAAAGTTAAACCGGTTGGCTTAAATGTAACGTAAATTGTATAGTCAAAGTGGAAAAGTACCAATGTCATTTGTAAAGTATGTCTAGCGCCTTAACTTACCAAACTGCAATCTGGTTCAATCATTTATTTTTTTATAGTTTAATTACTTGTTATCCGGATGAGCGGACATACCTGAAACAAAAAAAAATAGTTACTGTCGGAACCTAACTAGTGTAAAGAAATCTGTCATAACTGGGCGGTGCCTTACATATTGCTAACCTCAGCGTTAGTGCTAGCTTTGATCCGTGCCGGTCTACTTGCATAAGGTCTAAGACCGTTAAAGATCCATCTAAATTTGCACCGCATCAGTAACATTTATAGTAACTAATGGGAGCGGTTATCTCTTACCTTCAGAAGCGCACCCTCTTTTGCTAACTTATAATATAAAAATGAGGCTGATACTTGTAGTAATACGGTCTTCATGGTCTCATGGAGTAAATGTCAGGTTTAAAAGTTTACTCCAACTAGAGACTAGTAATTATGACTAAACACAAGAATAAAGGTAGAGACAAATTGATAATAAATTTTTTGGAGTCAGCTGAAAAAATTACGTAATTGAGTGTTATTTTTATCTTATAATTTTTATTATACTCAACACTAATATTATAAATAGGAAAACTTTGTTTGTTTGTTTGGTTGTAATGAGTAGGCTCAAAAACTATAGACCGATTTTAAAAATTATTTCACCATTCGAAAGCTACATTATCCACGAGTAACATAGGCTTTGTTTCATCAAAACCAGTGCAGTAGAAGCCAAGTTACGCAGGCGAAGCTGAGTGAAACTGTTAGTATATAATAAAATATAAAATAAGAATAACACTTAATACAATGATAACTTACGTCAATTATTAATAGTTTCGTATGATCCTATACATTTTACGATTATTCACATTACATGCATATATACATACATATCTTCACGCCAATTCCCTTGTGGCACATTCAAATTACAAAAAATAAAAAAAGAAACAAAATAGATATATAAGGTAGTACGTGTCTTTGTTGATTTTAAAGATAAATAACCAAAGATGTGGTCTCAAGGAAAATATTCTTGGAAAAATACAAAGACATTTTATTATTTAAGAATAACTAACCTACTTATATTGTGACCCATTGAAATCCACAAGGAGTATCTCTCGAGAATATTAAAGTAACTTCTTTAATTGCAATTTTGTTTTTCTATACTAATGTAGAGGAAACTTTAAAAAAAAATAATTAAAAAGAATAATAAGATGAATCTGACAACTATGTTTTTATTATTGACACTGAATGTATAAAATGAAATTATTAATTATTACGACTGTAGATAAAAACTTTAGACATGTTTTAAGTTTTATAAATTTAAAGTAATTAAAACATTTGCCGAACCAATTATGAGGCTATCATGTGATTGTGCTGGCAATGTTCCAGTCGCAAATAAACTAGGTTTGTCTAATTAGTTTATGAAAGTTGCCCAAACTGGTGACATAAGTTTTTTAATAAAGACTCTACTTATTCCTATCATGAATTCTCTTTTTTGTTTTTTTTTTTAATTTAACTAACATATCTACTACTTTTAACCTACCACTCTTGCTACTTAAAAAAAGTCACGAGTATAAGACGTCCATTCTAAAATCACGCAATACATTTCTTCATGTCCCTTTTGGGATACATAGAGAGTATTGAGTGCCAAGTGGTTATGAATTACGAAATTTAATTGTTTTTACCATTGTAATAATAGACGATGATTACCTATCACACAAACATCAATCACCTTCCTACATACCAGTTTATCCTTGAAACATAGCGGTGACTGTCAAACCTGATAAAAAACCTATTTTGTAATAGACTTCTTAGAGATCTTGATTTTAGGCCGCTACAGCAGCAGCGGCTTTGCACGGGTATAAAATATACATATAAACTTTCCTCTTCAATCATTTTATCAATTAAAAAAACCGCATTAAAATTCGTTGCGTAGTTTGAAAG
Organism: Calephelis nemesis; assembly: GCA_002245505.1. Classification (NCBI taxonomy): domain Eukaryota; kingdom Metazoa; phylum Arthropoda; class Insecta; order Lepidoptera; family Riodinidae; genus Calephelis; species Calephelis nemesis. Next base: position 199,075 of record NJDD01000655.1, read on the forward strand.
ATTTAAACATACAAAGGGACAGAGGAACAGAGGAAGCGACTTTGTTTTATACTATGTAGTGATGTACAACTTACAGGTAAGCTGCAAAGAGAAATCAGTAAGTAGGTTTCCCCCGTGTTTGTCCGGGCTCCTTTGCAGAAATGCCCGTCATCCTTCCTGTCAGGCAGTTCGCAGCATAGGCTTGCCATCATGAACGCCGTAGCATCTAACTAGGCAGTAAAGTTTCGCAGCGACTCGCCGGATTGGTACCTTACCTATTCCTGCCGCCATGACGTCAACGGTTCAGAAATTAAAGTATCCAGTAAACTTACTTTTGCTCGGGGCCTAAAATGCAGGCCTCAGCTTGACAGCGCACCATTACCACCTTTATTGTCTCTAGGCGACTCGTCTGCTTGTTTGCTTTCCAATGACAAACAAGGAAATTGACAAGAACTTTATTTGCAGACAACAATTTGATTAAGTTCTTATGTATACTTGGATTTAACCTTTACCCACTACCTCTTAAAAGAGGGATTGATTTTCAATAATAATAAGTTTTTATTTTATCAAAAATACACATAAAATAAACTTAGGCAAGCAAGTAAAAAAACAGTAGTGGATTTGTCACTAACAGTCGCGTTTAATTATCTTTTAATTAGTCAACATTTAATACACGAAATTGCGATTTAATGGTAGACTAAACGTCAATTAAGATGTCTCAGAGTGCGGCCGTAACATTGTGATTATTAATGAGTGGCAGCATTTTAACACGATTCATTCAGTTTTGTATCATCACCTTACCCAATCCTGGAAGATACACCGCGGATATCCGCAGATAATAGTTTGAATGGATCACTGGGTAAGCTATTTCAAAGCGAGGTGTTGAGTCAAAAAGCTAGACTCGCTTTGCATGACTCTTGCATGCATGATGCAGACGAGAAATGGGTATGTCAGAAAAAACATGAAAGTAGGATAAATGCGGTCGAAATGAGATACGGAAAATCTATGGTGTAACGCTCGCTGACCGCATTCCAGTGAGATCCGAGGAAGAGACTGATTGAAAGAAAGTGTTTTCATTTTTTAATTTTTTATTTATTTATTTTTATTTATTTGTTTGTTGGTGTTGAAATGCGAAAGGGTATGCTCCGCAGGTATTCAATGCGAATATGGATGAATGTAGGTACTCAGGGAGACTAAGGTTGACATTCCACGATCAGATCACTTAGGTATTAACCGAGGGTGGTGTCAAGAGTCTCCGAAACCAGCTTCTTTGTATGAAACGGGAATGTGAAGGAAGCCAGAGAGGTTTGACAGGATCGTGAGGGTTGGCACTTGACAATCTCTGTCTACCCCGTAAGGGACTTGGCGTGAAGATATGTATGTACATGTATCCAATCCTTTCAACTGTGCAGTACATACCGAGTATAAAACAGTCGCCCTTACGATATTGGATTTCAAATTCAAAAATACAGGTGACCTAGGATAAGTACGCATAAATAAGATTTATGATGTCTATTAAGCATTGTCGTGTCTTACTATCAGAACCATTATTATTAAACAAAAAAAAAATCATACCCGTAACACTGAAGAGGTAGACAGAGGCACAACCATACCCACGACTAGCCGAAGACACTAAGTCCCACAATGTGGTAAATGGCAAGCCCGAGCAACATTTTTTTAAATTAGAAAACTAGCTTCCGCCCGCTATTTCATCCGCGTAGAATATAGCATAAAGCCTTCCTCGTTAAATGGACTATCTAACACTAAAAGAACTTTTCCAATCGGACCAGTAGTTCCTGAGATTAGTGCGTTCAAACAAACAAACTCTTCAACTTTATAAGTAGAGATTGGAAAAGCCAAATTTAACTAGTTGTTGCCCGACCCGGGATTCGAACCCGGGACCTCATGCAGTCAAGTCCAACACCTGAACCGCTAGACCACAGAGGCGATAGATTATTAAACAAATAATAATTGTATTTCAAAGGTCATAAAAAATGTCGACCGGATAGTTTTCTATTATCTGTATGAAGTATTCAGAAGTGCTTTAGCTTCAGATGTGTAAAGATATTACACAAGTTTCATAACATTTCATCATAAACTGCATAAGCACGAAAAGTTTGAATTTGCGTGGTAGCACAATATTAAACAAGCTGAAGTAGGTGGGGGTGGCTCCGAACTTTGGTATTTCGGGAAGGTGGATGCACAAATGCCAGGTTCAAGGTCGGGGTCAGAGGTCATTGCAAATGCGCAATGTGACCTTCCGCTTAGGCTGCAGTAGAAAGGCTATCGATTTTGTTGTAAACAAGATGATCACAAAAAAATGCTTTATTTAAAACATTATCTAATTGTTATAGTTTTAAATTCTAGGATGGAGACTATAAGTAAAGTATCTTCACGCCCATATCCCCGAAGAGATAGGCAGAAGCACAACCAGGGCACCCACGACTAGCCGAAGACACTAAGTCTCAAAATATGACAGGTGGCAAGCCTATCGCCAACCGGGCACATTTCCAATCCAACAATTTTTTTTAATAGAAAATTGGAAAAATCCAATTTTCTTTTTGTTGGCCGACCCGGGATTCGAACCCGAGATCTCACGCAGTCAAGTCCGACACCCGGACCGCTAGACTACAGAGGCGATTGAGACTATGGTTCAACATTTTGAATTACAATGAAGTCGAAGTGTTCTGGTTTAGAGGGTATGTAGTCTAAAACTTACATACATGAGCCTTAACACCCCAGTTCCAGGTGGTTGTCAAACCACCATTACCAGCTTTCTGTTTACGGGCCAAGTGTACAAACATGTATACATACATACACACATGTCTTCACGCCAAGTCCCTTACATTTTGGCAGAGAGTATCTTGTGCCAGACCTCACGATCTTGTCAAACCTGTCTGGCTTCCTTCACATTCATTACCCTTTTCATACAAACGGGCCTAGTTCTTACCTTCAGGAATTCACTGTGATCTAAAAGGTTAAAAGTTTTAGTTAAATTTTAAGTTAAATTTAAATGAAATAGGACATATTCTACTGTTATATTGAAATTTATATGGCTTAGAGTTAAATAATTATAATATGCGGGAGAAGTCGCTGGCAACTACTAGTCTATATATATAAAAATAAATCCACATTTCACGTGGTCACCGCGTCACGCCGAAATGGATAAACAAATTTTGTTATTTCTTTTTTTATTGTGTTAGTTATTATCAGGAAAAGTTTCTTACGAAGAGAAAAAACTGGAAAACAGCGGTGAAAATGGGAAAAACAAAGCTTTCAAGTGATACGAAGTTCGCCGAGTAAGCTAGTAATTTATACATTTTTATTTAAAACTGTGTTGGAAACTTAAAAACTTATCAACTTTATGACATTTCAATTTATTTGTTCTATCATATCACACAAACTTTACTTACACCTTTCAGCGAGAGGTTAGTATGCTCCTAACGCTGCCGACATTAAAGAAATGTATAATGATACAAGAAATGTATATACACAGATATTTGTATTTCTGAGTACATTCACGTACTTTGTCATAATAGTATTCTCGACCAACACACAGATAACAACTTTCCTGCTTTATAGTAAAATCAAATCATTTATTTGTCCAGAATTCATTCATTTTTAATAATTATTTTATCAAACCCATGGCGTTTTATAACGCACGTTCTTAAAAAAGGCTTTTAGTTCAACTACATTTGTGGCAGTACTCTCAGCTATAGTTTCCTGATCCTGATATTAGAGCTGATTTATATATTAACAGTTGATACCAAAACTTTGGACACCTTTTTACGAAAATTGCGTAGACACAAGAGCATAAAATTTGGCATACTTAAGTACATTAAATCAATAAATAAAACATTACCCAAACTACCATGCATTTGAGACACACAAACAAATATATTGATGATGACGATCAAAGATCACAGATGGTGCACCATACAGTTTATAAACAAAGTCTTGAGAAATGAAGAACTCTTCTCGTTTCTTTTTTACATGAGTTTTCCAGCGTAGCTTTGTATCAAGTGTCATACCCAGGTATTTAGCTGTGTTGGAGTATGGCACTATTTTCTCATTGATGTAAATTGGTGTGTCTTTAACTTTTTTGTTAGTGAAGTTAATATGTGTAGACTTGGCGTTCTTATCAACAAAATATTAAAATTTATTATGGTCGAATTTCGACCAACGGGCGACCACTAGTAATAATAAAAAGTCCAGAAATTTAATAAGAAAGACTGGAATCAACGTATAACAATAGAGAAAATGAATAGCAGCACGTACAATATTATTTGTTTCGCATTACGTGCTCGGGGTACAGGTTCAGTCTTCTGCATAGTAACTACTTTCAGCTGTGTATGTAATTTATTTCAAATTTCACATGGATGAGAAAAGCTTTGTACGTTTCAGGAACCGTACGTGCAGCTTACTGTTTCAATTACCAAGATTTATGCAGAAACTTAGCGCTAGCGTTTTAGTTGACTTTATAATTTATCGCCTCTGTGGTCGAGCGGTTCGGGTGTTGGACTTGACTGCATGAGGTCTCGGGTTCGAATCCCGGGTCGGCCAACAAAAAGAAAATTGGATTTTTCCAATTTTCTAATTAAAAAAAATGTTGGTCGTGATTGTAAACGTGCCCGGTTGGCGATAGGCTTGCCACCTATCATATTATGGGACTTAGTGTCTTCGGCTAGTCGTGGGTGCCCTGGTTGTGCCTCTGCCTACCTCTTCGGGGATATGGGCGTGAAGATACTTTTATAATTTATTGTGACTTATATTTTATATTTGTGTTAAATAAGATAGAGGGCGAGACAGTTTTTTGACAAGCTATACATGCGACTTTAACCACTTTACTTCCAAGTGGTTAGTTCCTGTTACAAAGCCATTATGTAGCTAAATTTATAAAAGCATAATTATTTAGACTAACAAATACACGGATATCCTGAAAGCCAGATATAGGCAACTTAGATTTTCGCCTCTGTGGTCTAGCGGTTCAGTTGTTGCACTTGACTGCATGAGGTCAGGGGTTCGAATCCCGGGACGGTCAATACAAAGAATATGGGGTTTTTCCAATTTTCTAATAAAATAAATGTTGCTTGTAAATGTGCCCGGTTGGCGATACCCTTGCCACCTATCACATAGTGGGACTTAGTGTCTTCGGCTAGTCGTGGGTGCCCTGGTTGTACCTTTGCCTACCTCCTCGAGGATATGGGCGTGAAGACGCTTTTTTTAGATCTTTATTTTGCGCTGTGAATCTAAGCAATCCCAACCATAGTATGATCCTAAGGTCTTGAGTAGCGTGTTGAATAAATAAGTCGCTGGTATAAATCCTTCTGAGTGGTGGGAATCTACCACCTAGACGGACTAAGTGCACCAGTTAAATAATTCAATACCGATAGATAAATTTTGCTATGAATAATTCATATGAAAAATAATATAGATATTACGGTGGAATACAGATAAATTGCTAATTAAAAGTATCTTCTTCACGCCCATATCCCCGAAGGGGTAGGCAGAGGCACAACCAGGGCACCCACGACTAGCCGAAGACACTAAATCCCACAATGTGATAGGTGGCAAGCCTATCGCCAACCGGGCACATTTCCAATCCCGGCCAACATTTTTTTTATTAGAAAATTGGAAAAATCCAATTTTTCTTTTTGTTGGCCGACACGGGATTCGAACCCGGGACCTCATGCAGTCAAGTCCAACACCTTATTCATATGAAAAATAATACAGATATTACGGTGGAACACAGGTAAATTGCTAATTAAATAAAACATTTATCTTTGTTATTAAGTACTCATCAACTTCGTGTATTTAACAACGAAATTCCCACAGTTAATCCAAATCCCTGTTTATCTTCAGCAGTCTTTTGAATGGGAACGAGTGGGAGTCAATGAAAGCGTAGGCGGGTGGGTAGACGGGGAGAAAATGTGGGAAAGAGAGAGAAATGGGGAGATACACCCACACTCAATGGGACTGAATGAATGACGCAGAATGGGTACGATATTATTTTTATGTATGTAAACACTTTCTCGTTTAATAGATATTAAAAGTCTGCTACTTTTTGAACATCATACTAGACTAGTAACAGGTACTTTTTATATTCAAGGTAGTTTTTTTATAAGTTTGTCTGTTTACTTTTTATAAATTAACTCGATGTTCAACAATTTCTGCTTCAAAGTCACTTTGCCGAACTAAATTACTTCATTTCGTTATCAAAGCCCTAAACTATTTAGTTATTGGAGTAGCCATTTTCTATATAACTTTGCTTCGTTGCAAAGTGAAAGAAGGATAAGCAATTAATATACTTTCACGTTTTTATCATTATGGAAATATCTAAGTCCGTTTTAGAAAAAAATTGGGGACGTAGGACTGTAAAAATTGTCTCCAGTGAAAAGGTGTCTTTCATTATATTTTTAAAAGTAAGTAAGGAAGTATTATCACGCCCAATCCCCAAAGAGGTAGGCAGAGGCACAACCAGGGCATCCACGATTAGCCGAAGACACTCAAGTCCCACAATGCAATAGGTGGCCGGTGTAATACGTCAACCGGGCACATACCCATTTTTTTATAAGTAGAAATTATAACATTTTTTTATAATTACAAATTTGGATAACCAAATTTTCTTTTTGTTGCCCAACCCGGGAATCGAACCCGGGGCCTCATGCAGTTCACCGCCTGGACCATTAAACCATATAGGCGATAAAAATAAATAATACTTATGGAATATTTTATATCCAAAAAAGTGCACCCACTGCCTTGCTCGCGCCCTTTACACACGATTTGTTTCTTTTATTTTTAGTAAGAGTTTAATTCGAAACAATAAGAACTCTATCGGCCGCTCTCAGAGACGATTAACATCTCACAATTCGACATTTTCTTAAACACAATTATGACTTATTGACAGATTAAATGTTTATTCCCGTCTCTGAGTATGACTGTTTATGTTTGTCTATGGTTTACAGGTTTAACAAAACGAATAGTTAATTAAATTATTTTTGCCTCTCGACCACTAGTAATATTAAAATGAAATCTTAATCACTGCTTTATTATTATTTGATTAGAATGTATTCTTTCCATCCTCGGCACTTAGTGGAATTCCATTGCATACACAGTGTTTGAAGTAAAACTTTCTTCAGCGGGGTTGGCACTTTTTGTGATACGTCAAAAATTAAACTTTCATCAGAACACGTGACCTAATCGCATATTCGTAAGACGGAGCGTGGGTAGAATCACAGCATATTGTTGCCGCATTTCATACTGTGATTTTCGTTTTGTCGGTCGGTATATATCACGAGGCAAGGTACCTTGCACAACACGCAGTAAACAAAAACAGCGTTATTGAAAAACATCGATTACATGAATATTGTATTTGACCACATAAATGATGGCTAATTTATATTGACAACTAGTTGTCCCGGCGAATTTAGTTCCACGTTTTCAGTTGCATGAGAAGAATTAAAATGTTATTTTAGTTTCCTGTCAGTTTTCTACTTTTTCTTATCTTTTAAACCTTCCCTGGAATTGAACAAGTAATTCAAAACCAAAATTAGCCAAATCGGATTAGCCTTTTTCGAGTTTTTGCAAGACCAACTAACAGCAATTGATTTATATACATATAGATTAAAGCGAGTCGTGAAAAATTTATTCCTCACCATTTATTTGTTAAAAAAATACCATTTATTAAAAAATATTAAAACTGTTGTTAAAATTGTCACTTAAACTGTATTAAAACTGTTGTTGTTGAAACTGTTGTTAAATATTAAAACTGAAGTTTTCACTCTGTTGTTCTCTGTCTGCCGGCTCAAGTTCAAGTTTTCTCTGTCTGCCGCCACTACCGGAGTGCAACCCGTTAATTTTCAAGTGTGTTTAATTTGATCAACTTTTTGTCCGGTACCACAAATATCTTTTAAATAAAGTTTATAATTTCTGGGGTTGCCTTTACTGGAGTTTCCGTGTGTTTTTTCACTTTATAAAAATACCAACAAGTTTCGCAACGCTTAAATTAACCGATTTCAGAATTAAAGGTATCATCGGAGTTTTATTTTCAACAAAATATTTAAATATTGAAAATACATCTGAAAAAAAACATTGAAAATAAATAATTATTTTACGTTTATGTATTTACTTTAATCGTTTTAATCAGTTAACCACAACTGATTGAGCTTTTATTTGTTGAATCAATTAAAGGTGTAAAATTATAACTAATTACTAAATCTAAATGTTTGCTGAACAGTGACCTTTTATACTACCTCAAGTTAGGTAATTAATACTTGTCGAATTTTAGTTCGATTTTTTATGATAGTAGAAGGCAAACAAGCAGACGGATTTCCTGATGGTAAGAAATTCCCGCCGCGTAGAAACACCAAAGATGGTAATGGTGCGTTGCTAACCTGAGACCGGGATGTAAGGCCTTAAGCAAAAGTAACCTTAACCTTCGAACCGGAACACGTCATGACGTTATGGCGGCACGAATAGGTAATTTTAATTAAAAAGTAGGATAATTGTGATACAAAATCCTAATTTACATATAAATAAATTCTGTATCTTCCTTGAATATGGTTCATCTAATTCATGATGTAATATATAAAAATGAAACCCGTTTTTCTTTTATCACGGCATCACGCACGAATGGCTGGACCGATTTCACTAATTCTTTTTTTGTTTTATTTCTCATTATTAGGAGAAGGTTCTTACAGAAAAAAAATATTAAGAAAATCTCTCAGAAATATTGAAAAATATACATTTAATTTTGCTGTTCAAATTGAATAGGTACTCATACGTAAGATAGGTCAGCTATACAAAATAAAGTAGTTTCTACTATTCTTCTATCATTGCTACGCTAAGGCGGTACGAAGTTCGCCGGGTCAGCAAGTGATGTAATATTTCTGTACTGATCTGAATAAAGGACGCGAGCCCAAATATTTGTGTAGAATTTCGTAGCAGAGTCGTAGCGAATGACGTCACGCTACGAAACTTTAGCTACGATACCCTTGTGTGTGGACCCGCGCCACCCCGCTTATTTACAAGGAGAGAAAGTTTACTTTGTATTTTTATGTTTTAGGTTAGAAAAGAAGTAACCTGACCAAAAAGCACAAGTAAGAAAATAATTTTAAATTCCTAATGGTAAGAAGTTATGTGCAGGACTTCATTAATGATAAAACAAAAGAAAATGCATTATTGAATATAACTCAAAAATATATACCTAGTAAGTAGCATGTTAATAAAATGTATGTGGGGCCTTCTCGGAATTATTAGCTAATTTTCAAAATTACGACGTGGAACCTAATGAAATATTTTGATATTGGAAGGCAAACAAGTAGACGGATTTCCTGATGGTAAGAATTTCACGCCGCCTAGAGATACCAAAGGTGGTAATGGTACGTTGCTAACCTGTGACCGGGATATTAGGCCTCGATCAAAAGTAATTTTACCGGCTACCTTATCCTCCGAACCGGGACACGTCAACGGGAAACACTGACGTTATGGCGGCAGGAACATGTAAGACCACCGCCACCCACCGGTACCGATCCGACGAGTCGCCGGGAAACTCTACCACCTGGTTAATAACCTAGTAATTATTGCAGATTTACGGTGTGTATTTATTGTTATAATAATTAAGGTAGCAAGCTAGCAGGTTTTCTTATGACCACACTATTAATAAACCCCGAAAATGTTAGTACACACACATACGTATCTTCACGCCAAGTCTCTTACGAGGTAGGCAGAGAGTATCGAGTGCAAGACCTCACGATCCTGACAAACCTGTCGGGCTTCCTTCACGTTCATCACCCTTTTCATACAAACACGCTGGTTTCGGAGACTCTTTTCACCACCCTCGGATAATATCCGAGTGATTTGATCGTGGAATGTCAACCTTGGTCTCCCCGGGTACCTACATCCATCTATATTCGCATTGAATATCTGCTTTGTTAATCTTTCATCTGTCATTCTTTCCACATGACCGAACCAGAAGAGAGATGCACTTTCGCATTTTAACACCAACACTTTCTGTTACACAAAAACCCATGGCCGGGTTATTAGGCAGTTTAGGCAAGTCCACAGAATACACAACGGAACCTTAGAAATGTATCTACTATGATCACGAAACATGACGATGCCAAGTACTGAATCTGGCAGAAAAAAAGTCACTAGTGCTAATCCAGATGCGCTGCTTTACAGAACTCTGTTACCTTATCTGACGATCACCACTAGTTGAATAATCCAGTAGATCAACACCGGCAGGCGATGAGGTCGTCACGCCTTTACTGTTTGTTTATTTGTGACTCTTACTGTCTGTACGTCTGTCACAACTCACAAATTTTGGTATGTGGTAAAACCCAGTTTTTCTATTTGTACGAAATCTGTTTTGGAATGACAGGGAAAATGTTATTTGCTTTCCAGAATTATATTTCTTTTTGATAATATCATTCAATTCCTTTACACTTCAAAGCTATTGTGCTCGCTACAATACTCTATGACCTTTCATCCCCAACCCTCCTCTGTACCATAACAAAAAACCGTTATACACTTTCATAAGGAGTTTATTTTTAAATATTCTTTGATGTTATATGTAACACAATATTTTAAACGGTGCTTTATTATTTTAAAATAGACTTATATATATAACACTGTACTTGTTTTATTTAAACGCAGTCATCTCGTTATATTATAAGAAATTGAAAACATTGATAATTGTTAAAACAATAGAAAATTAGGATGAAAAAATAGAAAAGAAAGAAATCCGGCGCAGGCAGCTGAAGGTATAATGTTCGCTGGCACAGCTAGTACAACTTAATACCGACTCAATTTAATATATTTGTTACATTTAGACAAACAAAATGACTCAAAAGTCAGTCATGTGATCTCTACCCAATTTAAACAAAAGGATTATCAAATTTGTGTCATCCTTTAAAAAGTGCTGAGCTAACAACGCATTTTTTATTCTTATAGTATTGGAAGGCAAATAAGCAGACGGATTTCCTGACTTTAAGAAATTCACGCCGCCTAGACACACGAAAGGTGGTTATGGTGCGTTGCCAACCTGAGTCCAGGGTGTTAGGCCTCGAGCAAAAATAAGTTTACCGCCTACCTTATTCTCCGAACAGGAACACGTCAACGGCAAGCACTGACGTTATGTCGGCAGG
>NJDD01000655.1:210262-220861 GCA_002245505.1 Calephelis nemesis
ATAACGTCATGACGTGTTCCGGTTCGGAGGGTAAGGTAGCCGGTAAACTTAATTTTGCTCGAGACCTAACATCCCGGCCTCAGGTTCGCAACGCACCATTACCACCTTTGGTGTCTCAACGCGGCCTGAATTTCTTACCATCAGAAAATCCGTCTGCCTGTTTGCCTTCCATTATCAGAAAAAAACTTGTTACAAAAGAGTCTTTATATCCCCACAATCAAATTTTACCTGTGGTGGTAGGTAGTTCTTACCATCACGATATATCGCCGTTACAGTTCCATTTAGAAAAAAAGTACTTCGTGGGACGATAAGAATCTGAAATTAAAGCAATACCTATTGTTACCTTTAAAGGTTATTTCAAAAACAAAAATCCATTCAATAAGTAATAAAATACAGATAGCTAGCCAACTGTAATATACGGATTTCATGTCAAGCGAAATAAATGTCTATTCCCTGGGTAATAAATTCCATTACCCTGCGTAATGGTAGATTCAACTACGCACTTACGTTGTACGCAGCGGCTCCGAGGGGCGAATGACGTCACAGGAACCGTCCTCCATCAGAGTGCGTCATTTCTAGTGTACTGTCATCCGAAATTATACATGTTAAGATTTCATGTTCGAAAGTGTGGTTTTGAATTAATTTTTAAAACAGATGTGCCCGCAACTTCAACCGTGTGGAATCCAGCAAAAAAAAGGATCTTCACTCCCATATCCCCGAGTAGGCAGAGGCACAACCAGAGCACCCACAACTAGCCAAAGACACTAAGTCCCACAATGTGATAGGTGGCAAGCCTATCGCCAACCGTGCACATTTCCAATCCCGAGCAACATTTTTTTATTAGAAAATTGGAAAAAAAACAATTTTCTTTTTGTTGCCCGACCTGGGATTCGAACTCGGGGTCCCATGCAGTCAAGTCCAACATCTGAACCACTAGACCACAGACGCGAAATAAAACAAAAATGTTTAGTTACATAATTAGGGTAAGTTACTATAAATTTTAAAATAAACTACACAAAATTGTAAATAATTCGTTTAGTAGATTTGCCGTAAAAATGAACGATGAATAGAAAAAAGGATAAGAATTTTTTGTATCTTCTAGACTTCATCTATGGTATATATAGGCTACGGTCTTATTTTACTATCAGGTTTTTAATCGTCAATAATGCAATTAAAAGCAACTTGTAAGAGGCGACCGTCAGATTACTTTACTGACACTGTGACTCTATAGCAGGAGAGGGCAAATTTTTTTGACCGCGGGCCGGTAAGTTATAAAATACTAGTGGCGGGCCAGTAAATTAAAATAAATCTTGAGGCGGGCCAATTTATTAAAACACCTAAAAATAGCAGTAAATATTAGGTACGATTATAAAAAGTTGTATAAAGATAACATAAGGCATTTTTTATTTTATTTTACAGTCCTTTATTAAAATAAAATCTGTTTATGATGTCTTAACATATGAAATACGCAATATATATGTTTGAAGTATCGTTTCAACTTTCAGTACCTTAAGTGTTCAAATTTCACTAGTCTTTTAACATTTCGACTATTAATTTTTTAAGGAAGTTCATGTTTTTTCTAAAAAAAGCCCTCGGTGGGCCGGATTAAAACATGTCAAGGGCCGGATCCGGCCCGCGGGCCGTAATTTGCCCACCCCTGCTCTATAGCGTTTCAACTGTAAGTTCTCACATATGCGTAAAAGTGATACAAACGAATATGCTGCAAATGAGATGATGACTTTGAACGCCTGGACAGATCTTCATAAACTATAACTAAGAACCATTTCAACTAGAGCTTTCAAACAAAAACGACGCATCAAAATCCGTCCATCCGCTAAAGAACTACGATGCTACAGACACACATACAGACACACACACATAAACAGATATGAAAAACTATGAACACGATTTGTTTTCCATCATCTATAATATAAAAATGAATCGCTAAATGTAACGGATGTAAGAGTCAAGCTCAGAACGGATGTAAGAGTTTTGGTTGATGATGTAGTGCTGGAACAAGTGAATGAAATTGTATATCTTGGTTGTGCTTTTAGCAGGGATGGAAGGTACACCGCGGATGTAGAGAAGAGAGTGAGTGCAGGGAATAGTGTGAATGGAGCGTTGGGTAAGCTATTCCAAAGCGAGGTTTTGAGTCAAAAAGCTAGACTCGCTTTGCATAATTCTGTGCTTATCCCAACGTTATTGTATGGAAGTGAGAGTTGGGTATGTCAGAAAGATCATGAAAGTAGGATAAATGCGGTCGAAATGAGAGCACTACGGAAAATCCGTGGTGTAACGCTCGCTGACCGCATTCGTAACAGTGAGATCCGAGAAAGAGTGGGATCGAAAGAAAGTGTTGGTGTTAAAATGCGAAAGGGCATGCTCCGCTGGTTCGGGCATGTGGAAAGAATGACAGATGAAAGATTGACAAAGCAGATATACAATGCGAATGTGGATGGATGTAGGTACCCGGGGAGACCAAGGCTGACATTTCACGATCAGATCAATCGGATACTATCCGAGGGTGGTGTCAAGAGTCTCCGAAACCGGCGTGTTTGTATGAAAAGGGTAATGAATGTGAAGGAAGCAAGACAGGTTTGTCAGGATCGTGAGGTCTGGCACTCGATACTCTCTGCCTACCCCGTAAGGGACTTGGCGTGAAGATATGTATGTATGTATGTATGTATCGCTAAATGTGTTGGTAAGCGCATAACTTCCGAACGACTGGACCAATTTGGCTATATCTTTTATTGTTGTGTTAGTTGTTATCAGGAGAAGGTTCTTATGGAGAGAAAAACCGGAAAAGTTGCTGGGAAAATAATACTTTATTATTTCCTATACTTAACGGGTGAAACAAAGTTCACCGGAACAGCTAGTCTATAATATAAAAATGAACTGCTAAATGTGTTGGTAAGCGCATAACTTCCGAGCTACAGAACCGATTTGGATAATTATTTCTTTGTTGTGTTAGTTATTGTTGAAAGATGGTTCTTATGAAGAGAAAAACCAGGAAAATTTGCAAGGGAAATGGGAAAAACATTATTTTAATTTTCCCTAGACAAACTGAACGGGTGGAACGAAGTTCGCCGGGACAGCTAGTAGGTTAATAAAAAAGTAAAACTTCAATACGAATATCGCACGATTCCCCCTCAAAATCGTTTATTGGATGATATTTGCTTTACAGTTGTGTAATAATCGCTAAAAAAATTTCTTCATGTCTATTATAGCTTTATACTTTTCTTTATCCATATAAAGTAATCACATTGAAAGGCAGGCCAGCGCTGTATTAGATCGACAAAGCGCTGGAGATGGTTGTGGGTGTATCATTACCGAGCCAATTCACAGCTACATCTGCCCGAGCTTATCTCGTTAGCTCGGTACTATACATTTTATTCAGTTTGCTATACACCAGTGAAATAAAAAGGGAACATTCGAAAATGTCACACACTATATTACTTATTGGTGCAAATGTTTTGACCCAAAAATAACGTTCTGAAAATGCGTCAATTCGAATTAAAAACAAGTGCAATTAAACTGCAAAAAAAATTAATAGAAGAAGGCGTTACTTTGCGGATATTCATACTAAAATCCAAATAAAATTGTTTGATTTGCAATTTCCCGCCAAAAAATGTATACGTATTATGGCGTGACAAAATAGGCAAAATATGCCCTGTGAATGAATTGGACTGACCGGAAGCTAAAACTCCCAAATATATCCAGCTCCACACAACACACACCGCTAAACTGTTTTATTAGCACCGACAATACACACACTACACTTTTTTTTAGTAGTCAATCAAAATCGTCAAAATAAGGTCGGCAATATAAGTCAAAAATGTATGCATTAACGATTTTGACTTATATTGACGACCTTGATTTACGCAAGATTAAGTATAAGTAAGAAACCATTAACCGGATCATACAAAACTAATAAGGGGCCACCTCGGAATTTTGATCTATCTTTCTAAAACAGAATCAACTAAATCATGAAACAAAAATGAGAAAAAAACAAGCAGTTAAATTGAGAACCTCCCTTTTTAAACACAACAAAAAGGTAATTTTAATTGCTTTGCATATGTACTATTTTTTATAATTTCCAGTCAAGGTTTTTTAACAAAGTTTTTCCTTATGAGCAAAAGCTCTGAGAAAATGTGACGGATTATAAAAAAATTATTAAAAAAATGTTCGATTACAATATTATGGGACTACAAACAAAACATGGGTTATAAGTTTATAATGGATGAAGTAGTAATGAATTCATAAAATTACGGAAAAAATGGTTGATTAACGGACACCGTTTTTTAATGTATATAAAAGTATAATAAAAATATATCGGTGTAACAATATTACCACGAAATATACTCGTATATTGTATACGAGATTTTATTCAGAAAAATGAGTCCTAAAAGCAGTAATAACTTTCACTTTACCCTGTAATATTTCGCTTAATTTTTTGTTCATTTATTATTACGGTGTAGGTGGACAAGTCAGGGTAGAAAACGTCTTTCATGGCGTGAAGTCATTAGCATAGATACCCAGATAACAATACAAAATAGAACCCGCCCCTGGCAAGGTTCCGTGACATTAAGATTTTGAAGAAGTTTTTGTGAATACAAAATGTTTTGAAAGTGCGTAACGATCTAAATAAAACGCACGCATTTGACAATACCAAGTTTTTCAGTGTTAGAATGAAGGTTCTATTATGAGTACAGGCTATTTGCCTTCGAAGTCAAGTCAGACGAATTTTTGATGATAAGAAATATACGCAAGATGATAATTATTGTTACATACGTTACGTTTCTGATGTAAAAAGCTAGATGGCACCTGTTCACATCGATTAAATTAATAAATAAATCCGCTGGTTCGTTTATGTGGAAAGAACGACAGTTGAAAGATTAACAAAGCAGATATACAATGCGAATATGGATGTATGTAATCACCCGGGAAGACCAAGTGTCAACCTCAATTCCACGATCAGATCACTCGGATATTATCGGAGGGTGGCTTGACACCACCTCCGAAACCGGCTTGTTTGTATGAAAAGTGTAATGAATGTGAAGGAAGTCAAACAAGTTTGTCAGGATCATGAAGGTACACGATACTCTCTGCCTACCCCGTAAGGAACTTGGCGTGAAGATATGTATGTATGTAAATTAATAAATTGTTTTGAGAATTAAGGCCAAGATGTTAAGCCTCTTGCAAAATGTACAAGTCACTCTAATCACAACAATGGCGAACATTAACTTAATGGCGATAACTTTAAACTAAGAAACAAGACCTTGTGAAATAGTTTGAAACTAATTTTCAGTAAAGTGTAGAAACATATATGAATATGAAAGTTGCAACTTTTAAGGGCCTCCGCTAAGTCACGTGCAAGTACGCGTGGCTCATATAATTCTATAATAGGTATATCTAATGCAATCACGTAACTAGCATGATTAGGCAGAGGCCCTAAATAGTACTTATATTCTTAGCATCACTGGGAAGCCTTTGTTGCAATATGCTAATCTAAATTTAAACACAAATTTGAGAGAACTCTCAGGAGAGTCGCTAAATAGTAGTTCTCGTAAAATAGTCGTTTAAATTAGTGATGTCATTGTGTATTTTAAATTATATCGAGTATTCTAATTGTATACCAACAGATTTATATGTTATTTTTCTATAATTGCAGAAACTAAAAGAAGATTTTACTTTTTATGTTTAATCTCCACTTGTTTGTTCTTCCGTACTATGTTATGATTTGTGAAGCAAGGAAGTCGTAATGCGGTTCTTAAGTTGTTACCTAATCATTACGTATGTTTTTTAATTTTTATTAAACCATTAGGTGGTAGGACATAAAAAATACAAGGCTTTGCTGATGGTAATAGATACTATAGATCAGTCGGCAAATTACGGCCTCATCCGGACCGTAAGAGGTCTTAGTCCGGCCCGACAAGCATTTTTTTTTTTTCAGAAAAAAATATGAACTGTCTTAAAAAAATAATGTTCGAAAAGTTAAGATTATTGAAATTTGAACACTTAAGATACTGAATCTATACATCAAACATATATAATGCGTATTTCATATATGTATATTGAACGTCATAAATCGATTTTATTTTAATTGTAATTTTAAAATAAAAAAGGGCCTTGTGTTATCTTTATTTAACGTTATATTTATAGCTCTTTTTAGGTGGTTTTTATTAACCGGCCCATCTCAAGAGTTATTTAAATTACTGGACCGCCACTAGATTTTTTTTGATTTAGTGGCCCGCGGTCAAAAAATTTGCCTACCCCTGCTATAGATGTTATGGGTGTTACATTCTGTGCCCAGGTTGTAAGGTAAAGTTGTAACTTGCACAATAGTCCTTTGTGCTAGTTTACCGCCTACCATACCCTATGTTACTGCCATTATTGCGGCATCAATTAAGTAAGGCGTTCCCTCCTAGAGCAAGGTTCAGCGGCACTGGAACCACCATTGGAAAATCATGCAATTATCAATTTAATTTGAAATCAATGTCTAATTACTTAAGAATTTCACACAGATGATAATTTCGACATGATCAAGTTTTATTTTTGATCCCACTTTCTCAAGCCACTTTATGAATTCAGCCGTAAAATTAGGTCGTATTTCTTCTACCTCAATATGTTTATATAACATTTAGCGACGGACCATTTTGTTTTTATGATTTGTCGATATTTCATCGACTTTTTCCTGCTCTATTGAGATAGTGGCGACAACGTGATGAGGTTCTATTTTTAGCTCTGCTTTCTCAGCCGCTTTGTACATTCATCCAGTCGTAAAGTTAGGTTGTAGTTGTTCCTAACTAAACATGTTTATCTAACACTGACATAATATTGTATTAATCCTGTGACATCATCATAAGCTATGTTGACAGTCGTCATATATCTGACACCCGCGGCTCTGTCCATGTACTGTGTAACTTAGTATTAATCACAAAAACCTAATATAAAAATAGAAATCTTTATTTTTATTAACAAAATCTTTAACTTATACATCACGTTTAATAAAAAAATGATGCAGCAGTATATTTCACAGTTAGCAACAAATATATAATCGGTTAAAATGTATGACTTAGTGGACTTTAAAAATATAGGTTCACATGTGTATAATTGTATTTTTAATTTTTTATATTATTTTTATTGTTTTTACTGCCTTGCCGTTTTTTGCTTCTATAACACTCACCTTCGACATTGTCGTGTTCTGGCCCAACACAGAACGGATCCAGTAGTGATAGGCGGGGAATATGACTACAGTATCTCCTGCTTGTCGTAGGAGGCGAATTAAAGGGGGGTTGGAGCCGTGAGTCAACTGATTGGTAGGTTAGTTGTATTCAAAAGTATGCAAGAATGTAAGGCAGCGTAGCTTAGTGTGACCCCATGTTGCTGTCGCAAAATCGCTGGCACAAGAAGACTTCTTATCCTATTAACATTATAAATGCGAAAGTTTGTGTGTATGGATGTATGGATGTTTGTTACTCTTTCATGGTATGTAGGTAGCTGAAGACCCAGAATAACATATAGGCTACTTTTTATCCCGGAGTTCCGGCGGGATTGGGACTTACGCGGGTGAAACCGCGGGGCGCAGCTAGTTCTACATAAGTCTGCGGCCCGGTGTGAGGGTGACAGCAGTGAGTGTTTGGGAGATCGCGAGATCACTCGATGCGCTCAGAGGATTGTCTCCTAGGGATTTTAACCGGTCCGGCATTACAGCTCGTGCAAAACTTAAATGTGCCTTACTAAACTGATTTAAAATGTGCCATAACATTGACAGCCATGCGAGTCACTATTATTTTAAGTTCACTTTAATTAGACACTGAACACTGTTTTGGAATTTACACACACATTTTTGAAGTAATAAAAATCTATATATATATAAACCCGTTTTTCTTGGTCACGGCATCACGCATGAATGGCTGGACCGATTTCACTAATTTTTTTGTTGTATTTGTAATTATTAGAAGAAGGTTCTTACGGAAAAAAATATTAAGAAAATCTCTCAGAAATATTGAAAAATATACATTTAATTTTGCAGTTCAAATTGAATAGGTACTCATACGTAAGATAGGTCAGCTATACAAAATAAAGTAGTTTCTACTATTCTTGTATCATTGCTACGCTAAGGCGGTACGAAGTTCGCCGGGTCAGCTAGTTACATATAACAAAAATGTGTGCCCCGCCACGACGAACAAAGCGAGCGCGAGGGTACTTCTTCATTTTCTCTAAGCGTTTCGTAGTAGTTTTAACTTTTGTTTGGATTATATTAAGTAAACACATTAGTCAGGATAGTGTCGGTAGTAAACTTATTAAAATTATAAAATTTATAGCTCATGTACTTGAGATGTTATTGATATCTAAAAACCGTAAAATTCCTCACTCACTCACTCACTCACTCGCTGATAATCATCAGAATTCATAAAGTACTTTCTGAAGTCCTAGAAAACTAAAATCCTATCCTATTAATATTATAAATGCGAAAGTTTGTATGTATGGATGTTTGTTACTCTTTCACGCAAAAACTACAAAGCCGATTACGATGAAATTTGGTATGTAGGTAGCTGAAGACCCAGAATAACATATAGGCTACTTTTTATCCCGGAGTTCCCGCGGGATTGGGACTTACGCGGGTGAAACCGCGGGGCGCAGCTAGTTGATATAAAGACTAGTATTAGTACACAATCAACAAAAAACACTTGTACCTTCTTAAAAAATAAACAGGTTAAAGTTTTTATTAAAATTTCGTTGTTGGTTTGAACGCTCTTAACTTGGGTTTGAATTAAGCGAGAAAAACAATCTCAGATTATAATGTGTGTAGTATACTTACCAAACATATAGAGTTTTAATTTTATACTTAAGGTGATGTTTAAAAAAAACATTTATTTACTATCTTTGTCACTGAATATCTAAAAAGGTTACATTGGAGGTAACACTCCTAACAAAATCATGATTCTTTTCACAAACTCTTGTGATGTCAATTAACAAAGTCAAATTAAAAGAGAGGTCTGTACACTAGAGTGAGTCAACAATATTTGGAAATGACATGAGGACTTTGTTAGGTGTGTAATTTCTAGTAGTAATATACCTTCATGATTAAAACTAATGTCTTATGGTACCAAGAGACACGAATTTATGTGTTTGAACACGAAAAACAGATGTCGCTTTGACTTTATTTAAAATTGCTATTGAATGGATACTGTTATTATCATATAAGTATGTAATGTTTATAGTTTTTATCTGGAGATTAAACTTCAAACTTTGCAAATGAAAACCAATTGAAAAAAATATCTTAAATGTTACCTCAATATAACACTCTCTGTCAACATGTTTATAACATCTGATGTAGGAAGAGCTTTTAACTGTACACGCCCTTACTCTATAAACCTATACCTTAATCAAGACGTTTTTGGCTTGGCCGCAATTGTTGTGTAGCAGAAAAGTTAGGAACAATTACTACATTTTTATGCAACATCATGTGAAAGTAATTTAAGATTAGCATAGCACACGCCTGGCTCTACATGACATCTAATAACTTTGACAATTCGAGCCATATTGTCTCATTTTAGCAATATTTTAAATGAAATATTTTTAACTAGCTGCGCCCCGCGGTTTCACCCGCGTAAGTCCCAATCCCGCGGGAATTCTTGGATAAAAAGTAGCCTATATGTTATTCTGGGTCTTCAGCTACCTACATACCAAATTTCATCGTAATCGGCTTTGTAGTTATTGCATGAAAGAGTAACAAACATCCATACATCCATACATACAAACTTTCGCATTTATAATATTGGATTTTTATTTCCCTTAGCCATTGCATCCATCATGCATGAACGAATGGAACAATTTTGCAAACGCTTTTTTGTTGTATTAATTATTGCCACGATAACGTATAAAAAAGCAAATTTAAGAAAATTGAAAGAAAATACAAACTTAACATAAGCCAAAGTTGATTGATGTCCGAATTCAGCAGAACAACGAAATTAAGGAAGAATCGAAAGAAAATTTGGACGCAGTTCTTTTGTAAATTTTAGTTCAGGTAAATAAAAGGGTGTAAAAAAAGCGACTTTGTAATTTTTTTAAATAATTATTTATTTTTGTCAAAAGATAGCGAGTAATTAAGCTGCTTTTCAAGTGGTTAGAACTTAATAGTTATGTTAAAAAACTTCAATCTTACTAACGGTTACACTACACGAAAAAAGGAAAATTAAAAGATACAGCCATAAATATCTTCCCGCTTTCACTTCACCTTATTTGAAGAAACATAAGACTTGAAGGGTTATATTTTTATACAAATACTCTGAGTTTTTTTTGATATTTTCTATCGTCGGCGCTTGGTAAAACTTCCAAATATTCATATTTTTAAACGAAGAAACACTTGTACTGTTTTACGTATCACTTATATTTTATTATTTTATAAATAGCCTACCGGTTTCGCTTTTTACAGCATCATCAGGGCTAGAACTTAAATTACATAGTAATTAAATTAAACAATTAAATAGTAATTTAAGTTCTAGCCCTGATGATGCTGTAAAAAGCGAAACCGGTAGGCTATTTATAAAATAATAAAATATAAGTGATACGTAAAACAGTACAAGTGTTTCT
>NJDD01000655.1:225488-259644 GCA_002245505.1 Calephelis nemesis
AAAATACAAGCGGTTTGCAGGTGAATGTATCAACGAAGAACTGTTACGGTTGGTATACAAACTTTTATCCCCTACTGTAGTCTTTTGGAGTTTGATTTTTGAGAAAACATAGCCAGTATTTGGCTCGGATCCGTAGCTATATGCATATCAAATTTCATCTAAATCGGTTCAGTGTGTTAGTTGAGAAAAAGCAACAGACAGACTTTCGCATTTATACGCTAGTATAGATGTTATTTTTAGTTGGTAGTAAAGAAAGCAAATGGACTATCCGTGCGACATTACTGCTGTCTATAGCAAATATGTAGATAGGGCGATGTTGACCTAATGCTGTGACGAGAAGCTGTTGCGATAGCAAGTTTGTAGCTGCATATGGGACTATACAAATCAAATCAAGGCAGAAATATAGCAAATGCTGAAGAGGGAGCGGAAAAGGGGAAAAAATCCTTATTTAACGATGGCGAATTAAATTTTTGAACTTAACAAAATTTTATTTATTGAAAATTGTTTTTTTTATTGAAAAGCTTTAGTAGATAAGCTCGTCTTTAACGTGTAGAAAGACAAAAAGACATACGAACTTATCTTAATGTACATGATCTTACTCTCATTGCGTAAATCTTTTGAGTTACAAAAACTATGGAATTAATAACACAAACTGTAATATTTAAATGTCAAGACCTAGATCAAACAAGTGAATGTGTAACACAATAAGGAAAACCGCAGCAGCTCAAAGACCTTTGTAATTAGAGGCTGTGAATTCGTTTTCAATATATTTCGAAAGGATGCTCTTATGTGTGAAGAAATACGTTTGTAATTGCAGAAATAATATTACTATTACATAGTAACCACGAGTTTCTTTCTTTTAGGACTACTGTTTGTTTTCAATTTTATTATTTTTCAGACCAATAACTGGAAATTAAATTTCGTGTGTTTTATTATTTTGACTCTGTTAAATATATCTTCCATTGTTAGACAAAGTCTTTTCCCAAATTTGGTCTTCTCCTCCGTGTTGGTCCTAGCTCCTTTGCAGAATAGACCACCTGCCTTCCTACCAGGCAGCTAATAAAAGGCGAGCATAAGCTTAACGTCACTTACACCGTGACATCTGACTAGGTGGTCGAGTTTCGCAGCGACTCACCCGGATTGGTACCACCGCCTTACTTACTCCTGCCGCCATAAAGTCATGACATGTTCCGGTTTGGAGGGTAAGGTAGCCAGTAAATATACTTTTGCTCGAGGCCTAACATCCTAATAACAAAAAAAATGCGTTTGCCATACTAATAATCTCACGTGTCATGGACTAATATTAATTTTGATTTTAAATTAAAATACAAATAAATAAATATTTTATTTACCCAATAACTTGAAAGCTTTTAAATATGAAAAGCTTAACATAGTTGACGCTAGTTACCGTGGCGTTTGATACCCACTCAAAATTACTATAGTATCCATTGTAATAATGAGTTCGAGTTGAGTTTTCTTTTTCGAATTTTTTTGTTTTGGCTCATGTGTTTGCTAACCTCGCAGTTTTTACCACAACGGACTTTGTGGGCGAGCAGAGTGGTCAGTCAGACATTATTATTTAAATGGATGTCTGTTATCTAATGGATGTTATATATTGAGAAAATTCCCAAGAGGCTGAGAAGCTACCAAGCATACAACATAGTCTGTTTGTCCTCCATCCAAACTAACGCTGCTTGGGAACGTAAGAGAACATGGTGCTTTATTTATTGGACTAGGAAGTGTCCTTTCATATCAAAAAAGTCATTTGCTTGTTATAGTGTAACATAAAAGCAAACTAAAAAATACAATACAATAACTCTTTATTGTGCACCAAATACAGAGTAATTACAAATACATCAAAATAACTTAAACTAAGAAGATACACAAAGGCGGCCTTATCGCCAAGTCAGTGATCTCTGCCAGGCAACTCAGGTATGGAACAAGATTTAGCGAGAATCGAGATACTGTGCTCTTAAAAATATAAAGCCTCATTATTGAAAAAAATAACGTTTATAAGAAACAACCACATTGTTCTTCGTGACAACTAGAATTCAAGTTCAAAACAGTGTACCATAATGATTAAAAGGACAAAGAGCTAAATGGGAATGTCCAACTGCTCCTACTCAACTTGTGGTCACCAATATTCACCACTGTGGCTTGGCGCTCTGCAACGTTACTCAACGATTGACGTAATCGGAACGAACACTACATGTGTTTGATTCTTGACCTATGCACAGAGGTCACATTTGACGGGGACCACCATGCTACTTGTGGTATGATAGCAAAATAAAGTTACCAACAAAATTATAATTTCGTATTCATATTTTTAAATGAAGAAACACTTGTACTGTTTTACGTGGGTAGATACAAAAAACTTTCTAGTTTTTTTGTATCTACCCACTATGAAATGAATTTATGTTTATTATTCAATAATATTGTTCAGTAATTTAAGTTCTAGCCCTGATGATGCTGTCAAAAGCGAAACCGGTAGGCTATTTATAAAATAATAAAGTATAAGTGATACGTAAAACAGTACAAGTGTTTCTTCATTTAAAAATATGAATATTTGGAAGTTTTACCAAGCGCCGACGATGGAAAATATCAAATATCATAATTTCGTATTTAACATTTATGTAGAAGAGGAGAAAAACGTGCAACCGGCTCACCAAATTGTAATCCTCACTACTCACGAGCATTTGTTTTAAATACATTTTAGTCTTACACTTATTTGTGTAGGAAAGTGAGGACTCCAGACTTAAGTTTGCGCTTCTTTGAATGTTGTGTATTTCTTAAAATCAGAAAATATGTCTGTTTGTTGTGTGTTTTTCTATGCTTTCTTGTGTGATATAGCACTTAAACTATTTTTATAACTGTATGTAAAAACACAATTTTATGATTTATATCATACTAAGATACACGAAAATATTGCATTATGTTTTCTATATTCTTACAAAATACAACCTGCGGCGACATGACCTGAAGACCTATGACCCTTCGATTAAAAACAAGATAAACAATTAGCACCCAAATGTTTGAGGTCAGGCTTGCAGGAATTTTTAATGACATAATTATAGATCGTAATTTATTATTTTTAGAAATCATATTGGCGTGAATATTTAGAATGCAAATAACATACTGCGTTATTAACATACTAAATGTGCTCCCACACTGGAGTGGAAATAACAAACGACGAAACTTTTCATTCGTACAGTTTGATTCGATAGAAAAAAATATTCAAGCAGTAGTATTTATCTGAATGTAATTTATTAATGGATTAAAAGAGGTATTATTCTCGCTAATATTCCACCTAAAGTAGTAGTATACAAGGTACTACTTTAGTATAAGGTACTGTAGTATACTAGTAACTGACGCATAACCCTTCTAGGGCGGCTTTAGTTCACATATCATTTAGTAGAGCAACACCTTTTTTCTACAAATTTTAGAAAGGGAAGATGAATTTTTTGTATGGAAAACCAAATTCTTTTTTCGCGATTTTTCAAAGGATTTAGAACTAAAGAGTGTGTTTGTGTACGGTATGTACAGGTTACACTAGTTCGTTTAGTGCCCTTTATGCAATGAAACCCTGGAGCCCCCTAGGCCTGACCCACCCCTCCCCACGTGTGAATTGCACACCCCGAACATGTCATATGACATCATATAAGCAGCAATAGGTAAATCGATGGATTGTCATTGGAATAAGCTGCTCTACAACGGTTTACTATTAGCGGACCTATGGTCAGGTTTTTTAACACTCATGAAATAGAAATCATAATAAATAAATACGAAATATAAAGGCTTTATTAGTAGTCCCATGAGAAACTTAGAATAAAATAAAATGAGAAAGTATACTGTAGCAGTGAAAATCATATTACCTACTGTCGCTCGAACCGAACCATATGTCTTCCAATAATTGTAGCTTTTTTGACATTAGTCGCAAGTAACAGTTCAAAACATTTCAATTAAACCGATAGCTGTGAATTTCTGACCTGAGCTGCAGTTCTTACTCAAACTATAATATGTTATCTGAATCGGTTCAGAGCTGATTTACTCACCTCAGAACAAACAGTATAAGTAGAGGTATTTTGAAGTGAAAACTTCTTTAACGGCGTTGCGCACTTTTTTTGGAATGGGTAAAAACTTCTAAACTCGCGTCAGGACACGTGACCTGATCGAAATTCGTAAGACAGGGCACTTGCGTGAATGTTGGTGTTGTCATGTTTGTGTACGATAGCGCAATAAATGAAAATTGTATTCTACCACATAAATGATAGTATTTTAATACTTATAATTAAAGCAGTTCGTGCAAAATTATTCCCTTACCATCCCAAAATATAAAAAATGTACAACGTTAATATTCAAGTTTTCGCTTCTGTCGGCACTTCCGGAGTGCAACTCGTTTTTTTATTTATTTCGATGTAGATGAGCATTGCCTATATGGCTATTTAAGAGGATGTGACCTAATCGCTTTATTATTTTTAAAGTTTATTATTATTACAATGTTTCGGTCGTAGACTACGTGAAGGCATAACGTGAGAATTAACAGATCTTTATGAAGACGCATATTTTAGTTTGTTATATTTTTTATGTTACATGATAGCAAATAAAACACTATAAACAAACGTCGATAAACTTACAAAAGAGATAAACTAAGCAGTTTTTGAATCAAAGGACTTAGACTTGAAAAAAACTGCAAAAATAGTTTTGACATTTATTCAAACGCTTTGAAAAACAAAGTACATTTTACGCTTACGAAAAACGACGATGTTATTTTAGAACATCTTTGGACCCTGCATTGGCAAATCCGATTCGTGCTTGGCTACTTTATTGCAATATCAGAACAACTGTAAAGGTAGTAACTTACTCTCGCTATAAACTTTTTAAGTGATTTAAATAACTAGGTGTGTACCCACCCTAATTACTGACATAATACATCTGGACATCGCAAATGTCACAGGCTTTGTTCAAAACCCGGACACGAAGACAATACAATGATATAGCAAAACGAACTTTATCACTATTCACTAGATACTATTGTGGAATGTACAGAAGGTTTGCGTTATGACATTTACGTATGATATGTATGAATGTCAAGGTGGGTTGTTGTTTGTATTGGGATGTATTCAACATTTAAATCCTAGAAGTTTATCAGAGACATAAATATGTAATCGGATCATGTAGTAGAGTCCTGCACCGACTGGTTCCACTTGAAGCCATCGTGATGCCTCTTTCAGCCGTTATAATTATAGTTATAATAAATATGTTGTTTATTCCCGTGATTGTCGTATTCCAGTTTTGAGCATAGTCGATAAACTTACGTTACTTGTTTTTTAAAATATCTTTACGCTCATATGCCCGAAGGGGTAGGCTCAGGCACAACCAGGACACCCACGACTAGCCGAAGACACTAAGTCCCACAATATGATAGGTAGCAAGCCTATCACCAACCGGGCACATATCCAATCCCGAGCAACATTTTTTTTTAATTAGAAAATTGGAATACCACATTTTCTTCTTGTTGCCCGACCCGGGAATCGAACCCGGGACTTCATGAAGTCAAGTAAAACACCTGGACCGCTAGACCACAGGGATTAATAACTCTTTTATCCAAGTAAGTAAGCAAAGCAAGTATTAAGCATACTCCATGTGTTAACGTTTTTTAATAGTATCGCAGTAGCTAAGGAGATCTTTTTTGTTTCCCGACCCAGAGATTATTTTATTAGAAAATTGAGAACATACATTTTCTATTTTTATTGTGGCCCGACCTAGGGATCGAACTCGGGACCTCAAGAAGTCTAGGCTGACTCCGGACCGCTAGACCACAGAGGCAAATAGAGGTTTTTTACATGATTAAACAGTAAACAAGGTATTCCCGATGGCAATGTGAATCCAAAAAAGACAACTCCGCTGAGTCTCTTGCCTGATCTTCTCAGTTTGTGGCTGCGTTCTCATCCGGTGATAGGTTTTAATTTTATATAGTAACGTCACAACGACGAAATAAACGATATTCTGATTTAGGATCTGATTCCCATTTCAGAACCCACGGATACATACAACCATCCACATTCGCATTAAGTATTATTATTTAATAAATAATAATACTTAATGTAATACTTAAGGGTTTTTATTAAATATATTCTGATACCAGATATTTAAGTTTTTCTATGTATTAGAATCGTTGACTAACACCCATAACACAAGCATATAATTTGCTTACTTTGGGGTTAGATTCAATTCGTGTTAATTGTCCAGGGATATTTATTTAGTTATTTATTTATTTAGTTAAGTATCCATTTTGTCAATATTTTACCTGCCATTATAAACCAACGGATAACAACAAATTTGAACGTTAGGATGATGATGTACTTACATGTACTTATTGTTTTATCTCCACATTAAAATGACAATTTTCCATATCACTGAGCGATAAATATAATCGATGCCGTAATTATCGCAAACAACGAAGGCAATTATTTATAGTGACAGAACAAGGCTTTCATACATATCCGAAGGTATCTCAAACCTATAGATGTTCTTACAAGTCGTGGGCTTAATTTTCAAACCTTGTAACTCCAAAATTTTCGAAATGTTGATTTTGATGTCATCTAGTAAAAAATATATATTTATCTATCTAGTATAAATATATCATATTTACAACAAACACAAGCATTTGTAATATTTTAATGTAAAATAAGTTGTTTGTCTATTTTTTTATTGTTAGTTATTTAATAAAACAGTTTTTTCTTCCTTCTCTAAAATTTTACCAAATGGAGATACGGAGTTTGAAAATTAAGCCAGCGAAGTATTATTTATTCTTTATTAGATTTTTTTTTATAACATTGGAAGGAAAACAGGCAGACGGATTTCCTGATGGTAAGGAATTCACGCCAACTAGAGTGGTGGTGTAAGGTAGTGGTAATAGTACGTTGCCAACCAGAGGCCAGGATGTTAGGCCTTGAGCAAAAGTAAGTTAACCTTACCCTCCGAACTGGAACACGTCATGACGTTATGGCGACAGGATAGGTAAGGCGGTGGTACCAATCTGGATGAGTCGCTGCTAAATTCTACCACCTAGTCAGATATCACGGTGTTAGTGACGGAAAGCCTATGCTCGCCTTTTATTTATGTGAGATCCGAGAAAGAGTGGGATTGAAAGAAAGTGTTGGTGTTAAAATGAGAAAAGCTCCGTCAGTTCGGTCATGTGAAAAGAATGATAGGTGAAAGATTGACAAAATAAATATACAATGGCGAATGTGAATAGATATCCATTTAATACATAGGGTTTTGTCTTAGGGTGGTGTCCAGAGTCTCCAAAACAGGCGTTTTTGTATGAAAGTGTTATAAATGTTAAGAAAACCAGGCAGGTCTACAAAGGATCGTGATATGTCGCACTCTATACTCTCTGCCTATAATATTAAGGACCTGGCGTGAATATATGTTTGTATGTACAAAGTAGTTCATAACCTATTCTTATACCTACGAAATACTAGTAAAAAATTTTATAAAATCATTCGAGTCGTGTTGTACCTCTGCCTCTTCGGGTAAGGTAGACACTTTGTTTCTTTTAACATATAAAAAAATATCAAATTGAAATCAGTATACCTTAAGGAGCCATATACGCTAAAATACGTCAGCAGTTTACTGCTTTTTTTTCATACAAAGCAATCATGGATCGTGCTGACAAAAATACACAGGATTAACATGAATATGCTTTACTAGACTAGTGTTTCCAAAACACGATTCACTTCACTTTGCTCGATAGAAAAAATCAAAAAGTTAACCCTTTTTTGAAAGCATTTGCTTTCTGTCTACTTCAATTGTGAAAATATCGACACCAGATTTAACATAAACATAGATAAGTACTTTACCTAAAAGATAAGTGTTTCAGTTTTTATACTTTTTTTCAAATTACTTTTATAGTGTCAAATATAGTGATTTGTCGCTTAAGACGTTTACTTTAGAGCGCCATTGTTCATAGTAATCATGGAACGGGGGAGCGCGGTGATTGGCTCTTCTGGCTGACTGAGTATAGGGCCTTAATGATAGGGTCACTTATGTTATTCGAGACTATCGTGGAGTTGTGAGGTTTATACAGTGGTACCAATGCGGGTAAGCTTAGCCTAAAGGGCTGGTGGCAATAGGGTTGGATTTCGTTTTATTACTATTACAGTATTTGTACCACAACTTCAATTGTACCATAAACAACGCGTAACCTAGGATATTACGTAAACGTATCGTTACGTAAAACTTATCTCTTTGATCACCTAGTTTGACTGATTGGGAAAATCCTCTAATCCTAAAAAATAAAATGATTTACTAGCCGACAATGCCAGCGTTTGTAGTGACATCCTTATCCTATTGTAGTTCAATCCTCAAGCAAATATTGTATATCACAAAATGCAAGAAAGCCAGATCGTCTTAAGAAGTTTCCCCGTGTTGGTCCGGGCTCCTTTGTAGAATAGACCATCTGCCTTCCTTTGCCAGGCAGCTCGCAAGAGGCGAGCATAGGCTTCCCGTCACTAACACCGTGACATCTGACTAGGTGGTAGAGTTTCGCAGCGACTCGCCCGGATTGGTACCACCGCCTTACCTATTCCTGCCGCCATAACGTCATGACGTGTTCCGGTTCGGAGGGTAAGGTAGCCGGTAAACTTACTTTTGCTCGAGGCCTAACATCCCGGTCTCTGGTTGGCAACGCACCATTACCACCTTTGGTGTCTTTAGGCGGCGGGAATTTCTTACCATCAGGAAATCCGTCTGCTTGTTTGCTTTCCAATGTCATAAAAAAAAAGAAGAGTTCCTTCACTCCATTTTATTTTTCTGTTTTTTAGAACACAAACAAACAAGTTGAAAAAATAATTAAAACTATTAACCGACAATCATTTAGTTATAAAATAACGTTCGATGATAATATTTTAACTTCGAATTTCTACCCTTGGGATTATATTCGTAATAAATCATATCTGAAACTACTCCTTTAATGATTTTATATACCTACATTGTTTTTGAATTTTACTTTTTGAGTACTCACTTATAACATATTTATTTATTCAATTTATACCTAAGTATTTAAATGCTTAGTAGTTCAGACGCCACACTGGCTGGTACATACGTAAAAGTACTAATACACGTATTCAGACTGCTAAGGTCATAATACTTCACATATGAATATTTGTCGTAATTGGCTAAAAAAACTACAGTGCAATGTTTGTTGGGACGTATTTTTATCAAAGGATGTCAAGCAATACCTAAACCCTCCGTGAGTTATTACAATGGACGAAGAACTACTAAATGAAACAAATTCTAAAATGCATTATCACAAACAGATAACTGTTATTTTACTGTTCTATCATATATAAATTGCAAATATCTACCTAGTTATGTATATTTGTTTAGTAAAAAAATCGGTTTCAAAAAATATATAAATCGCAATTGTATGAAACTAAAACACGTGTGTGAATGTAGAAACATGTTTCTAAAGCAGGCAATTTCATTATGTTACTTTTGAGTAACATACATGCGCGTATCTTAAAATTTCACCCTCTTCATTTTTTTGTAACGCGTCTAAAGAAGTATAACTTTAATAAAAAAATTAACTAATTTTTCCAATGCAAAGTAACAATTAGACAAAATCCAAAAACATGGGGGTAAAATCGTCCCGGTAAGACTAACTAATTTATTTTTAAGGATGAACTTCAATATGCAGCCCCAACTCCATAACGAAAAGACTTTAAATACCTAATGTAAAATAAATTTAATCCACGATTTCTGTCGCTCATAGCGAGCGACTCAGCCATTAAATATCATATGCATGTGCAACATTTTGCCTGTACCATTTTGGGTGTGGCCTACCCATTAAATTTATTCTACGAATCACATATATTCAGTACAATCAATAGCTAAATTGGTAAAATATCCAATTTTTTTTGAAAACGGATAAAATATTGGAGGAAAGGGATAATTTATTGAATTAAACATTATTGTACAAAAAAAATATTGTGAATGCGAAAGTTGTATTTATTATACGCATTCTCTCCCAACCGACCTTTAGGCTAACAGAGATTATTAAAAAAATATTGAGATTTTCCGCCTCATAGATTGATAAAGTCAATACTTTTGTTTTGTGGAAACAGTAAAAAAAATGTGTGCGTGTACTACGCTAGTACACTCGTAAGAAGTGAAGAAGTGAAACAGAAATTGGTTAACTAAAGTTTATTGCCAATCCCTACTCCGCTGGAGAAAGTATACTTCGAATCACGCGTGGTAGGGATAAGAACAAAGATGGCGCGTAACGGAAAAATGTGACGCGTAACGAAAAAATGATACACTAATTTTTTTTCAATCCCGATAAAGAAGTTTCACTTCAAAAATTGTGTACCAGACGCTACTTAAGATGAAAGACGTTGTTGTTATGTACGTCTTTCATTTTAATCCTGATGGCTCCAAACACAGTGGAACAAATTGTGACGTAAACCTAAATTTCATGGAATTTAAGTAATCAAATCCAAGAGTTATTATTTTAATCAAAATCTTAATCCACAATATCGAATGTACATAGTAATTAATACAATATTCACCTTGTTAGCCGAGGGGTTAGCGTACATGCCTATTTTCACCTAGGTACCAACAGCGATGCTCGTGTTTGATTCCCGACGGGTGCAGGCATTAATATCCTATTAATATTATAAATGCGAAAGTTTGTATGTATGGATGTATGGATGTTTGTTACTCTTTCACGCAAAAACTACAAAGCCAATTACGATGAAATTTGGTATGTAGGTAGCTGAAGACCCAGAATAACATATAGGCTACTTTTTATCCCGGAGTTCCCGCGGGATTGGGACTTACGCGGGTGAAACCGCGGGGCGCAGCTAGTACTGAAATAAACCTATGTGTACGTTTTTTAGTTTATGATATTGGAAGGCAAACCAGCAGACGGATTTCCTGATGGTAAGAAATTCACGCCCCCTTGAGACACCATTGCCGGTGTGTTGCCAACCTTAGGCCGGGATATTAGGTCTCGAGCAAAAGTAAATTTACCGGCTACGTTACCCTCCGAACTGGAACACGTCACCGGCAAGCATTAGACGTTATAGTAGCAGGAATAGGTAAGGCGGTGTCACGGTGTTAGCGACGATAAGCCTATGCTCGCCTATTACGAGCTGCCTGGCAGGAAGGCAGATGGTCTATTCTGCAAAGGAGCCCGGACCAAAACGGGAAACGTTATTATAATATTTTGTGATTTTTTTAGGGTATTTATTTATTTTAAGCCAAAGCTTTTAAAGATGTAAGGCGATTGTTAATTGACGTCTAATGAGATGCACGTATTTATCCAATGCCCTAATAATAAAATTGTAATTTGTGTGTAAGTGTACTAGCATTGCAGCAACGTCAGGTATTATATTTTATCACCTATTATTAAGGGCCTCGCTAAGCCTTTAATTTTGTGTCTAATATAATTGAATATTAAGAAGCCTGTGTCTTTTAGCAAAAGGTTAAATTTGTCAGAATTTAACGCTCAAGTTTATAATTTACATACGTTTATATTAAGTTTACATTTAAGTAGCAAATTTTCATTAAACTTTGAGTTAAATAGACCGCTTTTTTTTATGATATTGGAAGGCAAACAAGCAGACGGATTTCCTGATGGTAAGAAATTCACGCCGCCTAGAGACACCAAAGGTGGTAATGGTGCGTTGCCAACCTGGGGCCTTGATGTTAGGCCTCGAGCAAAAGTAGTTTACCGGCTACCTTACCCTCCGAACCGGAACACGTCATGACGTTATGGCGGCAGGAATACCGGGCGTCAGGAACCAATCCGGACGAGTCGCTGCTAAACTCTATCACCTAGTCAGAATTCACGGTGTTAGTGACGGTGAGCCTTTGCTCGCCTTTTACAAGCTGCCTGGCAAGGAAAGCAGATGGTCTATTCTACAAAGGAGCCCGGACCAACACGGGGAACACGCTAATGCAGAAGAAGTATTTTTATCATAGTATTCGTAGTGACGATAACTTTTAATTGTTTTTCATGACTTTGTCCTTAATTTAAACTTTCTACTGAACTTGTTTTGATACGACATCGTTTATAGTATTTTAGTCATAATCTGTAAATAACCGGTTTACATGTAATTTTTTTTTTACGTTGGTAGTGCAAATGAAAAAATCTCAAATCCTTTCCAATATCCACGGCCACCCGGTGGAACGTTTACCGACAATTAATCGCTTGTTTATTATTACTTAAACTATACTTAAAGTACAACATATTTCAAGTCATAAGCGTTAAGCGTTAGAAAAATAAGTAAAACTTATTAGTAATCCTGAAGGCCATCGTTGGCGTTGCGACTTGCGTCACACCGTTGTGTGATGTAAAATGTTTTATTTACAATATAGAGAATAACATAATGTGACAAAGATAGAATTATTTTATTAGTTTAGTTTTGTATGTGAAACTTGAAATCAAACATGTAGGCTAATTTCCGTTTGGTAAGGTATAATACGTGCCCTAAAACATTTAATTCTGCACTATAAAGTCATTTCTCTGAGTAAATTACCTGCAGCCCTACCTTCTAGACCGCAATATGATAGTGAAAACCATTAGCGTTCGTAGTATTAAGAAAAACGGCTGTAGTAATTTGTGTGAGATTGAAAAACTATACTATTTAGTCACAATTTTAGTAACAAGGTAACAATGCTCCTCTTTTACTAACTTCTTGGTAGAAAAGCACATTATTTTTAAAGATGACAACCATTACGAACATTGCGACCGTCTACCACCGCGACCGAATAAAGTCGAAACTCCGAAACAATCTTTCTTGTCACGTTCTTCGCCAATCTTGTCAAAGAACTTACCACAAAGTACACCAACTGATACTGAGTTGGTGAACTTTGTGTTGGGTTCTGTACCTGGAAGGTTTCTTGCCACAACCGTTATACAGTTTTGGCAGAATCAGCAAAATAATGGCTTAATATTCTACATTTGAGCCCATCATATATACGACGATACCGACAAAGACATATAACACTATATATAATATGTAATATTGTACAGACTCTCAAAAGTAACAGCTGTTTGTTTCTCTACTAAAGAACCCGCAGATAAATAGCCAAAAGAATTTAAATTCAATTCCAACATTTAAATGTGATAAGTTATATGTTTCGCACACATAGCTAAACGACTAAATAATTTTGTTTAAATTTTCTATGAACATCGATAAAGATCCGAAACATGCTCCTTTTTAATCCGATTTGTCAAATTATTAGGTAAAAGAAAAAATTAAAAATCACCAACAACAAAGCTCATGAAAATGTACTTGCTTAAAAAATTTACTCCCGACCGCTTGTAACTTAAACCTCTTATCTCAAAACAAGCAATTACAATGTTGCATTCATGATATGTGAATTATTAAACTTATCAGTTAAATGTATCTAGAACACTTAATTAACTACTCAGCTTTTATTGTGGCTAATCGTAAAAATACTATTCTGTGTGGAATAATACTCGTTAAGGAAGGTTAAAATAATTAATTTAAATAATTTCAAAGAGTGATTTATATACTTGAGGCCTAAACTATTTATTATACTATAAGGTTTTTGAGAGAAACAGAGAAAACAGGTTTTTCGAGAGAACCAAGAAACAAATATTAACATATACTTAGTATAGTGTATAGTTTTAGTGATATCTATTCCTTTTGAAAAAAGGGGCATTACAACTGACGTGTGTGTAACTGGTTACAATGCAGATTTTTTTAGAAAGCTGACGTGATTGAAATGGTTTTTATCTATATAATGAGCGGGGATAATTTATAGTTTAGATTGTAATTATTTTAGGTTTAGATAGACACATAATTAATCACCTCTGCGGTCTAGTGGTTCAAGTGTCGGACTTGACTCTACGAGGTCCCGGGTTCAATTACCAGTTTTTACAATTTTCCAATGGATTGAACGTGTGACCGGTTGGCGATAGTCTTAACACCTATCCCACTGTGGGACTTAGTGCCTTCTGTGGTTTCGGTGGTTATGGGTGCACTGGTTGTGCCTCTGCTTACCTCTTCTGTGATATGAGCGCGAACATACTTTAATATAACTAGTCAGATTACCTGACGATTAGACACATAAGTCGCTATAAACTTAATTATTAAAGATACGGTGTCAAACAGAGAATGGGTTAAATTTCTACCAGTCGAACTAGAATTCAACAATTATTAATTCCCTAACTTGAGGTATTATAAAAGGTCACTGTTCAGCAAACATTTAGATTTAGTAATTAGTTATAATTTTACACCTTGATTAATTAGCGAGTATTAATTAATTAACGAGATTTCCTGCATGGATACGGAATTATTCTTGAGATAGAATTCCCGCCCAGCAACTAAAGAATTATCCAATATAAACGTTTCGATTAAAACGGTTAACCACAATATGTGTTCGCAACTTGGTAACCAAACCACATAATTCACTCCATTTGCCATGGTTGCAACGGACGTCGCTTCGGACTAATGGAATTTATATATACGAAATCGTAGAAGTTATGTTTGTACATTGAGGACATTCAAGATTTGTTCTCGAATTACAAGTTTGTTGTATTGGTAAGGCTTTTTATAATGCTTGTTTTGTTTGTACAACGTATTAGTAAAACTACTGGAACAATTTTGATGGGTTTTGATCAATTAAGTTTTCAAACCTTCAGTTAGTGTACAATTCAGTGTGAGGCCACGTTCCGATCCGGTGGTAGATTTAACATTACTAGTGGGGCGACCACTAATAATAAATTTTAACTTCTTTTTATTTCTTGAACGCCATCGTAATTTCTCAAGACTAACTACTTTGTTACCAAACTGTATGGTGCGCCATCTGTGATCTTTTATCGTTATCATCAATATATCTGTTTGTGTGTGTCAAATGCATGGTAGTGTGGGTAATGTTTTATTTATTGATTTAATGTACTTTATAAGGATTGTTGTTGAAAAATGTTAGCGTTATGAACTTCTCCTACACATAAACTATAAGTGTGCCAAATTTTATGCTCCTGCGTCCGCGCAATTATCGTAAATTATTTTTTTATAGAAAAGCTGATAATAAAAAGCTAAGACACCACGGATGTTATAGGTGTGTCACTGTCCTACGGCCGGGATGTTAGGCTGTTGTGCAAGTCTACCGACTACCCTAACTTCTCAACCGAAACACGACAGATTTAAGGTGGCAAATATAGATAAGTTGGTGAGTTCGTACCCAGGTACGCCAACTTGCCCAGGCAAGCAGCACTCTACCACCAGTGGTCTTGTTGGTGCTGACCAACAACCTATGATCACTTCTTACGAACTACCTCGTCGGAAGTCGGAGTGATGGTCTGTAGAATAGACCATCTAGTGGACTTAGACCAACGCGGAGACAACAATTTTTCTTACCATCAGTTAGTAAGTTAGTTAGCTTAAGTAAGTTAACCTGGTTGTGTTTTTACATACTTAAAATACTATGGTTCTTAAAAACCGTCAAGTTGCAGCTCATATCTTTTATCGGAAAAAAATAACAGCCACAGGCGCGGGCTAGTTTAGAAAATACAAACGGCTTATTCAGAAATGTGTTACCAACTTGAGTGTAATTAAAATACTTGGCAGTCCGCCTTCAGAACTAATTGATTTAAACTTAAACCTACCCGTTTGTGAAGAAATTATTAACGGGTACAAACTCATCAAGCAGTCTTAACATGTTTTTTGACCTAAGTGAACTTTTTGTCCTATAATTATTGTAAATGCGAAAGTTTGTCTGTTTATTTGTTACTCCTTCACGAAAAAACTGCTCAACCGATTTCCATGAAATTTGGTACACATACGGCCAATGTTAATAACCTATCTAAGATAAGAGATCGTGCTATTTTAGATCAGTTGCCAGGTAAACGTTGTCATTTTTCAATAATCAACAAAAATATCTTAGCAACAAAACTCTAGAAGGCCTATCTTTATCTGTAGATAGGATATTAATACAAGCCGATAGAGAGTAACTTGGATTAACACATAAATTAGTCTTTTTTTATCCCGTAACTAATTACCGCGTGGTCCCCCAAGAATATTGCTGTGGGAACACGCGGCAACAGCTAGTTGAAATATAAATGTTGCCCGCGGTTACACCTATACTTTAAAGTTTTAGCTCTTCCATTAATCCTTTTAGATACACCCAGTACATACAAGCACCGATTATGTCACAATTTAGCCTCCTAAATGAAAGAGCAAAGAAACTGCAAAAACTTACTTCAAGTATTTCATTACTACGAGTACATCGCGATTTAATCATTTTTTTTTATCGCCTCTGTGGTCTAGCGGTCCGGGTGTTGGACTTGACTGCATGAGGTGCCGGGTTCGAATCCGGGGTCGGCCAACAAAAAGAAAATTGGATTTTTCTAATTTTCTAATTACAAAATGTTGGTCGGGATTGGAAATGTGCCCGGTTGGCGATAGGCTTGCCACCTATCACATTGTGGGACTTAGTGTCTTCGGCTAGTCGTGGGTGCCTTGATTGTGCCTCTGCCTACCTCTTAGAGGATATGGGCGTAAAGATACTTTTTTTTATAACAATACATAAATTGCATGTCATACTGCCTACTATAAATGTCAAATTATTTTGCGGTGCGGTGATATTTCAAAGTTAAAATCACTGCACACAAGTGCTATGTCTAATGCCGTGTGTTATTGTATTTATTTGAAAAAAATATTTCAATAAAATCGGTCATTGCCCATGTGTTTTCCCCGTGTTGATCCAGGCTTCTTTGCAGAATAGACCATCTGACTTCCTGCCAGGCTGCTCGTAATAGGCGAGTTGAGTTTTGAGTAGGTGGTAGAGTTTCGCAGTGACTCACCCGGATTGGTACCACCGCCTTACCTGTTCCTGCCGCCATAACGTCATGACGTGTGCCGGTTGGGAGGGTAAGGTAGCCGTTAAACTATCTTTTGCTCGAGGCCTAACATCCCGGCCTCAGCTTGGCAACGCACCATTACCACTTTTGGTGTCTCTAGGCGACGTGAATTTCTTACCATCAGAAAATCAGTCTGCTTGTTTGCCTACCAATATCAAACTTAAAATCTTACAAACTTTTAAGGAAGAATAATTTCCCTATTGAATCTGGCCTTGTAACTTGACATATACCTAAGTTATCTATGGAAAAATAACAAGATAAGACGCGTTATATTGTAGTCAAATTTTGAAGTGTAAGACTCTTATTTTCACTTTAGCCACAATATCAATGCTCGCCGTTGTCTTGTTCCTTTTTTTAGTTATGGACAACAGGTAAACTTGCTCAAGCAAGAGATTTCGTTTTTGGCTTCAGTTTGGCACTTGAACATGTATCTTTTATCATCAGGAAATCCGTCTACTTGGTATTCTTTTAAAAAAAATCAACCTTGAGTGACCCCAACCTCAGGAATGTAGCAAGTCGGTAATTCGGCATAACAGATACCAATTATCAATAACAGATATTATTGATAACAATTACAATACCAAGCAATTGCAATCGAAAATCAATTCTCGGTACAAGCAGGAAGTTGTTACGGTGTTGTTGAATATAATTGACTAATATTTTCTTTTGTTTGGTGGTACCGCGTACCATCCTTATTTTTACCGGTGATACCGTGCGCGTGTATTGTAATTTTTACTGATTTTGAAGTGAAAACTTCCTTAGCGGCGTTGTGCACTTTTTTTGGAATGGTAAAAACTTCTAAACTCGCGTCAGGACACGTGACCTGATCGAAAACTCGTAAGACAGGGCACTTGCGCGAATGTTGGTGTTGTCATGTTTGTGTACGATAGCGCAATAAATGAATATTGTATTCTACCACATAAATTATAGTACTTTCATACTGATAATTAACGCAATTCGTGCAAAATTTTTCCCTAACCATTTCAAAATATCAAAAATGCACAACGTTAATATTCAAGTTTTCACTTCTGCCGGCACTCCCGGACTGCAAATCGACGTTTTTTTTACTGAAACGGGTTTGTGTGTTTCCTTTGTATCTAGGTAGGGATGATTGCAAGATCTTTGATTATTTTAAATGGTCGAATCCCTTTGACATCATTTATTATGATTCAAGTTTCTTTTTGTTTTTAAACTGGAAGTAAAACAAAAAGCAAAATTACTAATGACAAGAAAAAGAAGAATGGTAAGAAAACAGGTCATTTGTACACACTGCAAAAGTTATGATTCGTTGCCAATCTGAATGTTAATCCTCAATCATAACAAATTGTAACGGCTATCATATTTTTTAAGCTTGAACATTAACTAACAAACGCCGAAATCATGGCCACAGAAATATATAAACTTCCCGTTATTGTGCACATATAAAAAGGCTTTGCTAACTTTCAAATCATAAAATAGCTACGTGAATATCGAAATATTGCATAATGCATGTATGTCTGCACTTTGTAGAGCGGTGGCTGTCCTTGCCACACCCAGCAATGTAATGCAGACATATTTTAACTATATTATGTCCTATAAAGTATCTCGAGACATATTGGCTGCTCCACATCCGCTGGATAATTGATAACATTTGAAGTAGTAACCGACATTTCTTGCAAATGCAGCCTAAAACTAAAACTTGGTCGTAACACCACATTTATGTATAATTAATAAGCGCATATATATATTTTTTATTTAGTTTACATCAAACCAAGCAAGCGCTTTAGCGCTGTTAGCAGCCGACGCGTTTCCATGCGGCAGCGAAATCTTTGCGAAATTACTGAGATAGTGGAACAACTGCGAAAGATTAGTGTATCTGCTTGGTATACTAATTCTGTCTACCCACTAGACAGTATAATTTATGAGAATGGCTTAGTTGCTTTTGCCGCATAACGACACTTGTGCAATTGTATCTAAACTTTTAGGTCTGCGTTACATTCGACGGCGACTAAAAAGAGACATCAAAACACATTTTAAGATTTTTCGACTATCTGTTTAGGAGTTTTACCTTCCAAGGCAGGTTATGAGATATTTTTATCCTTATTAAAGGGGTCTATGAGGGGGTATTTGCTTTACAGATTGCACCGTATTGTTTCTAATTCAAAAGTTTTGTAGTTTAGAAATTACAAACAAAACAATTACGTTGAAATCTGAAATGAAGAGAGACATTTGAACGCACAGGTAAATTTACATAATATACATGCACCCCTTCAAGACCAAGACCCTCATGGAGAGTAGGTAGTGAACGAAGAAGGCTTACTTGGCAAATGAGTTAAAAATAAAACATATTTAAAAGTTTCCAACGATTACGAATCAATTTGCAATTGAAATTCTAACTTTTAAAAATGGAACTTCATATTATATGGTATCAGAATATAAGAATATATTTTTTTTAAAATGCAACAAAAGCAATGGCTGAAATTTCTCTAAATTGAATTTTCTCTAAATTTGGTAGTTATGCAAAACAAAAACTGTTTCACCATGCCCTTAATCGTTTTAATCCTAATTTAACGCATAAGGACCGAAATATCTTCATAAAAAATCGAGTTAATTATTGACAGTCGCCATCTTGGCATTTGGTTGTCTATGTTGACATTCTTAGAATTATTGCCATACAAAAGTTTGTAAATAATACGAGTGTCTTCTTTCGTTTGCCAGACTTTATTCATTTGGTATTCCAAGTGGTTTTATTCACAAACTAAATTTCATAACCAAATTATAAATTAGATGGCAAACAAATTAAAAAGAAATTTGTAATTTTTAAAAATTGAATTTACAAATTTTATTTTGTAAGTATCCAGTTCTACATTACAGTAAATAATATTTGTAATAAGACAATTAACTTCCACAAAATAATAACTAAGCTAACACACACAAACAAAATACCAATATATAAAAAAGATACAAAATAATGACAAATCTTCAGGGATTTTAAACTATTTTACGACCTAATTTGCATGCGTGATACGATTATACACGAAATTCTACTAAATCAGAAAAAATACATATGAATTGGCAACACCAAAATTGTCTTTGTCTATGAACGGGGGATTCCATTTTTATTTCCAATGTCATATTCTAATAACTGATGCAATTTAATATAGGTCACATTTCTGATATGAAATTACATAAAGCGATGATTGTTTGTAATACATAAAACCCGAGAACACACAGATAATGAATCATCTATCTAATACTGTTATTAATCCCGTAGATTCCTCTTTTAATAAATGCGTGTGTGTGTGTGTCTAGATCCATATTAAACGCAAACCTGTCTTGAATTTCGGTGCGGTCATCTTCAGTACCTGGTAAGGTATACTCGAACACAGAGTTATTTATGTATTTAAAAAGTAAATACCTAAGATGCTCATGTTGGTCGGGGCGCCTTTGTAGAATACACTATCTGCCTTCCTGCCAAGCAGCTCGTAAAAGGTGAGCATAAGCTTACCGTCACTAACACCGGCATCCTACTAGGTGGTAGAGTTTCGCAGCGTCTCGCCCGGATTGGTACTACCGCCTAATACCTGTTCCTGCCGTTGACGTGTTCCGGTTCGGAAGGTAAGGTAACTGTTAAACTTACTTTTGCTCGAGGCCGAACATCCGGGCCTTCGGTTAGCAACGCAGCATTACCACCCGTGGTGTCTCTAGTCGGCGTGAATTTCATACCATTTTACCTTCCATTATCATAAAAAAAACATGCCTACTCAAAAAAATCAATAGTAATAGTAAAATCAATGGCAGGATACAGAAATACAGGATACAGGATAAATAAGATTCACCAATACCAACATCTAGAAATAAAACTTACCATTTATTTATTAAGTTCTCCCCGAGGTGATGTAATGGCGGCAAGTTTAATTATCAAGTTGAGCCCTTGGAGACAAGTTACACAGTTTACGGAATTCCCACAAAGACCTCTTAAGTT
This sequence comes from Calephelis nemesis, assembly GCA_002245505.1. NCBI lineage: Eukaryota > Metazoa > Arthropoda > Insecta > Lepidoptera > Riodinidae > Calephelis > Calephelis nemesis. Next base: position 246,356 of record NJDD01000655.1, read on the forward strand.
CCCGTAAACAATCCAAGAAGCCATAGCGCTCTCAATTCGAGCTTCCTTAAATAAAATTAACTTTGTTTGTACTTAAATTGGTTTATATTGTTTTTATATTTATTTTCCTTCTGTGAGATTTGTAATGTAAAAGAGCCAATTTTGATATTTATAACTGGGCAGCAAAACCATGGCTCTCCTGATTGTAGAAGACAACCGTTGCTTTTCGGCACCATAGATTTAGAGGGTTATGACTGGGATGTTAGACTTGTCGCGCAAGTCCTCTATACCCTCTGGACCAGAATATGAGAGTAATTATGGCTGTAACAAACAAGCAAGGCCGTGGATCCTTACCCTGCTAAGTAGCTGCACAGAAGTATACTACTACAGCTGGTCTTGTTAGTAATGATCTATTTAACTAGTGCTCGTCTCTCAGGAGCTGTCAGGCAAGGAATCAGATGTTCTATTCTACGCAGCCGGCTCGGACCAACAGAGGGTAGAGCTGGTAAAGTCTTGCAAAGGGTCGCTCGGATTGGTACTTTTTCATAACATTTGTATTTGCCACTGTCGCGTTCCAATTTAATAATTTGAATGGCCGTGACATGAAAGGTTAATTAAATATCTGACTTGTACATTTGCAAATTCACAAGTTAGACCTTTTTTGCCTTCCTGCCAGGCAGCTCATAAAAGGCGAGCATAGGCTTACCATCACTAACACCATGACATCCTACTATGTGGTAGAGTTTCGCAGCGAGTCGTACGGATTGGTATTACCGCTTTGCCTTTTCCTGCCACCATAACATCCAATGCTTGCCGTTGACGTGTTCCGGTTTGGAGGGTAAAGTAGCCGGTAAACTTACTTTTGCTCGAGGCCTAAAATTCAGCCTCAGATTGGCAATGCACCTTACCACCTTTGGTGTCTCTCTTACCATCAGGAAATCCGTCTGCTTGTTAGCCTTCCTTTATCATAAAAACAAACATCTTGGTATTAGGATATCATTCTGCTCACTTGTCTCGGGAAGCAATAATTAATATAATCTTGCACTCTACCACTAAAATTAGTCAACCAGTTTCGCTGTTACATCTTCAGGGCTATGGAAGTTTTAATTAAGTTGTGTGTTCTTATATTAATTATAATAAAATGGAGTTTTACCGAGTACCAAATATAGGAACATTTTAATCTATATACTTATGTAAAAGAAAGTTGTCTTAGTTATACTATTTATAACTCAAGAACGGCTCAATTGATTTGGCTAAAAATTGATCTCCTCAATTTTTTGTAGCTTAGAGCCAGGACCCAGACACTGGATATTTTTTATTTCATTCGACAGCGCGGAAACTAAAAAAACACCGTTTAATTTTTTCCATACGAATCGAAGGGGTAAAACTAAGATCGCCGGAACAGCTAGTAAACAATCAATAAAAATTATAATCTACCATTTCCTATCATTGTATATGATGGTATTTAAAATTACAGGTATGTTAAGATTGAAAATACTTATTATAACATAACAAAACTAATGTTACTGTATAATTTATTCAGATTTTTTGTATGTATAAAAGACAAAATGGAGCACAGTGTTTTTTTGGACCAAAAAAAGTGACATCGTGAGTTTTTTGCATAAAGCGATCGGCTATTGAATTTGAACTGTAAGAGTAAAACTCCCAGATCTCTATCTCTAATGGTTTTTATAGAAACACAATTTGAAGATCATTTGACCTTTGTCATAAAATAAAGAAAAATGTTATTTTAAAAAAGTACATAACGCATAGCAAATTACAACAATAACAGGAGCATAGAGTCATATTTAACGCATATTATTCCGCTATAATTTATAAAAAACTTTATTAGTTACGATATTAACAACGGATTTTGCGATTTTATATTTTATTTTTTTTATTTTATTTCTAGGCTGAAGTAGAATGTCTGACCAATACAGGAAGGTTCTTTTAGATTAGGAGCATCTCTCATAAAATTCTCAGGTTCTAACTGCTTGGAAGTTTTGAGAAAATTAATTTTATTTATTATTTATTTATTTTATGCATAAAACTAACGATGTCACTTTTTTGGTCCAAAAAAACACTGTGTGGTGGTGACAATACGGGGTGACATCGCAAAACTCTACCGCCTAGTCATGGTCAAGATATTAGTGATGACCAATATATGTTTAATTCGTATTGCCGTACAACACCTGTGTGCAACATCTAGCAATATGTTTGGTTTGAGCTTGATAATCCTTTTAATATTATAAATGCGAAAGTTTGTATGTATGGATGTATGGATGTTTGTTACTCTTTCACGCAAAAACTACAAAGCCGATTACGATGAAATTTGGTATGTAGGTAGCTGAAGACCTAGAATAACATATAGGCTACTTTTTATCCCGGAGTTCCCGCGGGATTGGGACTTACGCGGGTGAAACCGCGGGGCGCAGCTAGTAGTAACTATAAATGTTTACTACTGTCAAGTAACCACAATATTTTGAAGTTGTTATGTAGATATATAAAATGTAACAAAATTAAATTATAAAAAAATTAAGTAAACCCATATGTGTGTCTGTCTTTTGGTGCTGGCCATATATTGCGTGTGTTTTCTCTTAGGTAGCTTAATATCTTCAGTTAAAGTAAAATATTTACTGTTTGGAGGTCCCGTACCTGACATTGACCAAATAAGACTAAAGAAGAAGAAGATATTAGTGACCAACCTTTGTCTATCTCTTACAAATTTCAAAAAAATCGGCAAGAAAAGACAGACCAAAATAATATGTTTAATTCGAATATCTTCAGATAAAGTAAAATATTTACTGTGTGGTGGTTCCGTCTAAATAAGTCGTGAAAAACGATTGAATGACATATTTATGAAGAAGAATATATTAGTGACAAACCTTTGCCTATCTCTTACGAACTTCAAAGGAATCGGCAAGAAAAGTACCAATGTATGTTTAATTCGTATTGCCGTACAAAAACTACAATACCAGACAGTATGCACGATTCGAGCTATCAACGCTTTTCCCCGTGTTGGTCCGGGCTCCTTTGTAGAATAGACCATCTGCCTTCCTTGCCAGGCAGCTCGTAAAAGGCGAGCAAAGGCTCACCGTCACTAACACCGTGAATTCTGACTAGGTGGTAGAGTTTAGCAGCGACTCTCTCGGATTGGCACCACCGCCTTACCTATTCCTGCCGCCATAACGTCATGACGTGTTTCGGTTCGGAGGGTAAGGTAGCCGGTAAACTTACTTTTGCTCGAGGCCTAACACCCCGGCCCCAGGTTGGCAACGCACTATTACCACCTTTGGTGTCTCTAGGCGGCGTGAATTTCTTACCATCAGGAAATCCGTCTGCTTGTTTGCCTTACAATATCATAAAAAAAAAATATCTGCATTGAGTCGAATACAAAACTTAGTAATTGACAAAAATTTTACGCACTAATTACAGTGAACCTACGCAATCTAACCACAACCGCTCACGATTGCACCGTACGATCTCGATACCTAGAAATTAGAATCATAACTTCGTTTACTAATTAAACTCTAATGCAATCCGAAAGGAAATTGTTAGGAATTCTTGCCTGCTTAAGTTTGTTTATCCCGGGCTTCTTTGCAGAATAGACCTTGCCTTCCTGTCAGGCTGCTCGTAAAGGCGAGCATAGGCTTTCTGTCACTAACACCGTGACATCCTACTAGGTAGTAGAGTTTCGCAGTGACTCGTTCGGATTGGTACCACCGCCTTTTCTGCTCCTGCCGCCATAACGTCTATGCTCACCGTTGACGTGTTCCTGTTTCGAGGGTAATGTAGCCGCTAAACTTATTTTTGCTCTAGGCCTAAGATCCCGGCCTCAGGTTGTTTTGTGTCTCTACGCGTCGTGATTTTTTACCATCAGGAAATCCGTCTGCTTGTTTGCCTTTCATTATCATAAAAAAAGTAAAATACGCCAATTTTCAGACCTCTATTTCCCTACACAGATATCTTGCAAAAATAAACTATAACTTTGTCAGTAGCGACTTGAAAAAAAGAAAACGAACAAATATACAACATGACCATTCGCGCAAGCGCCCTGCGCTTTTCGATCAGGTCACGTGTCCTGATGCGAATTTATAAGTTTTTAGCCATTCAAAGTTCAACAAAAAGTTTTAATTTAAAAAAAATATATTTTTTAAACGGAATTACCTGATTTCCCCGAAAAAATGCACTCTGCTTACCTGAAAAAAATAAGAAAAATTAGTTATGTTATAATGCTGGTATTATCACGATTTATTTTAAATATTGTTATGACTATTTTCAGCATTTTTTATTGTATTTATTTGAAAAAAATATTTCAATAGTATCGGTAATTGCCCATGTGTTTTCGCCGTGTTGGTCCAGGCTCCTTTGCAGAATAGACCATCTGCCTTCCAGCCAGGCAGCTCGTAAAAGGCGAGCATAGGCTTACCGTCACTAACACCGTGACATCTGACTAGGTGGTAGAGTTTCGCAGAGACTCACCCGGATTGGTATCACCGTCTCAAAAATTTATCACAGTAACGCGTGGCCGGGTCCGCTAGTAATAATATAGATTTATGAACCTATAACATGGTTTGCGAGTCACGAGTGTAAACTAGTATCGGATATCTAGTAATTAATATTAATATTGCTGAAACCTATATGAATTATTAAGTCTAATATTAAGCTGTCAATTTGGCTAAAACAGCCGGGAAACAATTACACGAACCGACAGATTACCAGAATTTATTGATATCGTTTAACATTGTTGTTAATAGCCGGTAATATATCTCGTCCGATTTAGCATTATGCGATGGCTGATTTACGTATTTTTTTACTTACAGCCTGTGCTTAGTTTTCCAAGTTTCACACTTTCGATTTACGGCAAGCCTGGAGGAGATAGAGATTTTGCTGCTCGGCTGAACTGAAAAGAATATGATAGTAAAAACCGTAAGAAAAAGTCCGTGGAATAAAACAGTAGAATGAGACGTGCGCAGGCGCGACAGCTGCTGAGCGACCGATACACAAGCGATACTTTTATCTCTCTCCCTTACTCCACTTCACTAATGCATAGTATATGTCGGCGCAACCACATTAGTTCCTCTGAAAAACTAGAATAATTAAGTTAAATAATTTGATGATGTCCAGAAAATAAGTTTATAAACCATCAGTTGATTACATTGTTATCATTGTTATTTCGATACTTAGCCTAACGACTTGTAAACACCTGTGCCTGCACGTGCGTCGAGCCTTATAAAAACGGCTGCACTGTAAGCGATAAGGCATTCTCGATCCACTAGCCGATGGCAGCACGTCGTTATGCTGCCCGTTAAATAAACGGAGTGTAAAAGTGCTTGTGAAGTTTTTTTGAGAACACCCAAAATGAGTCATCCTCACGGAAACTACAATTGTGGCGTCAGCAATGATGACGTCACTCTTTTTAAAAACACTACGGACGATCCTAATTCGTCATATATATTATATGATTTGTGTCGATTCTACATTAACCAAAGGAACTTCGTTCCTAACTGGTGTCACACGACACCACATTTATATTTTTTTAAAATCCGCTGAAAGATTTTGGTTTAAACTTTTGGTTAAACTTAGTGTAAGTTCAATCAAAATCGACGAAGTAAGAGCATCGAGAGGCCGTTCAAGTATAATAGGTACCGAGTCTCACGCGACCACTACGTAACGTTGGTCTGTACCACCACGTCATCCTCTCTAAATGTCACCTAGCACCCCAGTGCTCATTACCACCTAAACTTCACAATAAGTTTTGCTGCTGAAAGTACCAGGAAATCGATAAAGTATTCCTAGATTTTAATTCTCTAGATTTTATTACATAAATGTTAAACAGACGTTATTTCTATTATGCGGAATTAGCAAAGTAAGGGCTTTTTCTACATCTGTTATTGAATTTCCGCAATCTGAAATATCTTAGATGTTAAAAAAAGTATTACGTAACACTTGTTTGTAACCTGTCCATCCTCTATGACATCGTAACATTTTAGAAGACCTCTTTCCCAAAGTACGTTACGTAATACTTTAACGCCTCCTAATTTTGACTAAAGGAAAATGAAAACTTGAAAGTTAGCGAAAACTCGATTAAAGGAAAAATTTATTTAATTAATAACACACCAAGCAGCAAAACACGTCTAGCAATAATAAAGTGATAAACATACAGTTCTGCAATTTTTGGTTCAGCTTAAATTTACCATAACAATGAATCAGAAATACATGACGACAGAAACGAAATACATAACACCTCATTGAACACACGTCATGTGTCTGTGTTTCTACTGAGATTAAACAATCATTTTGTTGCTAAAAAAATCACATTCTACTAAAGTAAGCAAATCTTGACAAATGTTGCTTCGGTAAATCACGGTGATCCGCAGGATTTTTGTATTTTTTTAGACCGCGTGTGGCAGATATGACACGAGGTGACAGGGGACTGAGTTATGAGGTACGTACAAATTGTTTTTACTAAACTTGTGTTTCAAATACTTGTATTTTAAAGTTAAAGATAGGCGTTGCAGCGAGTCTTTTGCTAGATGCTATAATATTGATTTAGTAAAAAAATGTCTTCACGGTCGTATTCTTGAAGTGGAGAGCAGAGGTAGGTACAAGCAACCGATACAAGACACGATTAGCCGAAGAAAAAGTAGTCCCACAAAGTGATAGGTGGCAGATCTACTGGCAACCGGCACATATCCCATCCCGGACAAAGTTGGTTTTATTACAATTTAAAAAAATATAAAATTTAGAATATACATGGTTGCACCAAATAAACGTATTTGGTACAGTATAAGTATAGTAACAAGATGTCTATTTATGTAATTATTCTATATTTATAATCATATAATATTCTATATTTATTATCATTGAATAAGCAAACTCATAAGTACAAATAAAAACCAAACAACCGGAAAATCTCATATATAGAGTTTAAACGATTTTGTCACTTGGTACTCTCTGCCTACCATTTAAGGAACTTGTCGTGAAGATTTATGTGTACGTATGTGTGTGCGCGATAAAACTAACCTACAAACTATATTTATATTTCTATTTAACAGTACTCTACATGACGTAGGTAGTTCTTCGACTTTCAGTTATTTCTTTTTTACAAAATGGCGTCTGATGACTGCCAATCACAATTTTAATTACTGTCTTGCTTTCAGTGACGTAGGAATGATTTATCAATTCGATCCACGCGTTCGATGTCTACAGTAAAAGGTAGTGATTATATTCTCTTTGGTCTACAGCGCCAGAAAAAAATAACCATTCTTTACGATTGCAATGTGGACTGTCAACATATTCACAGTAATTTAACCAACTATACCATGATTTGTTTGAATATGTTAACCTTATTTATTAATATTTTTGTTTTTTTGTCTGAGATTTACACCTCATCATCTGTAGTAGTTATTTTGTGCTATATACGGGTAAGTTCTTACCCGAAAACATTAAAATTATTTACTACTTATCCAAATAAACCAAATGATGCCCGTAGGAAAATATGAAAGTGACTCCAGAGCCACATGTTTTTTAAATAAATTATATTACTACACAGATAAAAAAAGAAGGAACAAAATGTATTCCGTCAACAATTCGATATATTTCATTAACTTTTTATAATCATTCTAAATTATTATTGTAAGATTCACTGGTAAAGTTACAAATAACCTTTGCTGTACAATTACATACATAAATGCAAATATATGCCTCTTATGGCCACTTGCCTGTTGCTGGGATTTTTCTTTCCTATTCCTTTGCCTTCCTATCATGAAAAAAAGGTTTTTTAATACATAAAATTTGAATAATCATATGAAACTCTACATAGTTTTGTTTATATAAAGACAATCTTTTGGGAGAATCAGTTTAATATCATAAAAATACGAGCAATCGCGCGGAAAAAGTCATTTCGTTCTAAAGTTTAATTACTTTCGGTGTTGTCCTTATTTCTATCCAACTAGTTTTCTCTAGCAATTAGCACCACAATTACGTTAAGTAGACGCGTATAATTACATATTAATTAATTAATGGGATATAGTTAACATTAACACCTCATTATGTAGTTAATTACCTGGATATCATTATAGCTTCTTGAATATGAAGGTGCTTGAAATAATCCTTATTGCCCAATAAAAAGCAAGCTAAATACAAATTATGTTTTATTTTATACTAGCTGTTGGCCGCGACTTTATACACGTGTTAAAGCGACATGTCATAGTAAGCGAGAGAAATGACTGAGTTTTCGCATCTGGAAAATCCGTTTAGTAGTTTTGCGGAAAATGTGAATAGACAAACCAAGAAGCACATTAATAACCCTTGTTTTGTTTTCTATTTCTTTAATATAATACATAGCAATCATAGCAACAAGCACATGGCTCTGTTGGTAGTAAGAGTAAGGTAGGATCCGTGGTGTTTAGACGATTTATATTAATAAAATAAGTAAATATCACTGGACAAGTAAGCAACTTATATGTTTGTGTTACGGGTGCTAGTCAACGAAACGAATACATGGTAATACTTAAATAGATACCAGAATAAATTTAATAAACACCCAGACCCAGAAATGCAGGCATCTAAATGCTCATCACACAAATGCCTGCCCCCGTCAATAATCGAACCCAAGCCTCGCTGTTGGTCGGTGTAGTTAGGCGTGTAGTCTAGCCACTCGACCAAGGAGGCAGTCAATGTTTGTGCAATTGAATCAGAAACAAATTTTGCAAGAGCTCCTGTGCGATATAGCCAGGAAAATGATTTGCAAACCTCTTATAAATTGCGTAAAATTATCTATTTGAAATCAAATTAGCAAGTCAACACCTTATGGTTGAGAGAAAGGTGCTGCTGGTTCAACTTATACGGTATTGGTTCTTGCGAAACTAATTGTTGGTTCGTGAACATTCATTATTGAAAGATTTACCTATCTCTGTGTAAGTGTAGAAAAGCTGATGATCCTAGATTAACGGCCAATATTAATAATCAATCCTAATCCAAAACTTGCTGTCTAAGACTGAAATTGTGATCCTTTTTTATGTTATCGCTTGCCAATAACATATCTATGGGCAGAATATGGGCAATTAGGTATAGGATAGGCCGGCGGATACGCAGCTATCTAAATTGCTTCCATCCAATCCATCTTTATAGATACATTATTAACATTGGCCGTAAGAGTTTCTTACCTAATTCAAAGTATCTGTAGCCTGTAGCTGTAGGCAAGTAGATCCTAGGCAAAAAACATAAAAAATTTAAACTTTACCTAATTATGTGTCTATCGTAGGTATGTGATGACCCTGTTGTCTGCTATTGGGATAACCTTGAGTTAGATAATCCCCTAGCGCAGTCAGTCAGACTACTTTTTCGGATTGGTTCCAAAACTTTACTTTATCAGTTGACATAACGTCAATTTTCCCCACTGTAGTGTTCGGATTTGCAGGGTAAGTTGCTAAACGTACTCATAATAATATAACTAAACATTAATTACTTCGATGGCTTTTTTCAGTTTTTTGCATTTCCGTAAGTTTCTGCCATTCGTTTTTTTATGATATTAGAAGGAAAACAAGCATACGGATTTCTCGAAGGTAAGTCGGTGGGTCAGTCGCTGCGAAACTCTACCACCTAGTCAGATGTCACGGTGTCAGTGACGGTAAGTCTATGCTCGCCTTTTACGAGATGCTTGGCACAAGAAGGCGGATGGTCTTTTCAGCAAAGGAGCCTGGACCGACACGGGGGAAAAAGTTTAAGTTTGCATCATGTTACTCGATTTTCAAAATCACCCTTAATTATTCAAAATAAGTCATGAGTCGTCATAGAAAGTCATGTCAGGGTCTTGGGTAAAACGGTGGTCTCCTTACTCGAGCTTATTTAGGAAGATACATTAATCTTTAACATAAAAATGAATTGCTAATTGGTAAGCGCATAACTTTCGAGCGACTAAACCGATTTGGATGTTTTTTTTTTGTTGTGTCAGTTATTGTCAGAAGAAGGTTCTTAAGACGGGAAAAATTAGGGAAATTACCGGAAAAATAGGAAAAATTATAGTTTATTTTTCCCATACAAACCCGTTCAGGGTGGAACAAAGTTCGCCGGGAGAGCTAGTTTCTTCATAAATACTTCACTTGTGCACTTTAACCGAACAAAATTCTACAAAAGTTTAAAATGGTTGCAAAAAACTGCGACCATCTTTTTCCGATGGCGCCAAAACTCACGTCAATGTTAAGAGTAGGAAGAGGCAGGGTAAGGTGGGAACTTGAAGTTAAAAAAGGAAGAGGGTTCTTAATTTATAATACCGAGAATATGACTGTAGTACGTAAGTACATTATGGTTGTCTTTTTGCATTGTCACGCCGTATTATTAAAAAATGCTTCAAGGCGTCATGGCTAGGCCTCTGTTATCACAGCGTCAGTTAAATGTTATTCATTATTATATTCCTATTACAAACTATCTTATCGATTTTTCATAACCATATCACTGGTACAGGTATCTACATATTTTTATGATTATTTTAAAAACTTTTCTCATTTTTTTTTTATGTTAAAGGAAGGCAAACAAGCAGGCGGATTTCCTGATGGTAAGAAATTCACGCCGCCTAGAGACACCAAAGGTGGTAATGGTGCGTTGCCAACCTGAGGTCAGGATGTTAGGCCTCGAGCAAAAGTAAGTTTACCGGCTACCTTACCCTCCGGACTGGAACACGTCATGACGTTATGGCGGCAGGAATAGGTAAGGCGGTGGTACCAATCCACCAAAATGGTGTTAGCGACGATAAGCCTATGCTCACCTTTTACGAGCTGCCTGGCAAGAAAGGCAGATGGTCTATTCTGCAAAAGAGCCCGGACCAACACGGGGAACTTATGTACTTTCTTTAAACAAAAATATATCCTTTCCATATTTCTATCTACGTAATACATTTGAGTGAGTCTTACACCTTTCCCATTCCGGATTCTCAGCGTAGTGTTCGCCATTGTTAGGTTCCAGCTCGAAGGGTACCCTACCCTATAGGTAAACTTACTTTAATGCAAGAGGTTAAATAGGCCTGTAGTTTTAGTGTCTATGTACACAATTTAGTGTCTATATTCGACGCGCATTTCTTACCAAAAGGGAAAACTTCAGAGTTTGAACCCTTTGAAAACATAAAAAATATTCGAAAATAATACCATGACACATTTTATTGAGTAAGACGTTAGTTTGTGTAAATCCATTACAAAATACGTAGAGCTACCACCCTTTCCCGTAATCGCATGGGCGGACAAACTTCTCTGTTATTATACATATACCTTCCGCTTGAATCCTTCTATCTACTGAAAAAAAAACATCAAAATCCGTTGCGCAGTTTTGAAGATAATAAATATAAATAAATATCCCTGGACAAATCACAAGAATTGAATCTAACCCCAAAGTAAGCAAATTATATGCTTGTGTTATGGGTGTTAGTCAACGATTCTAATACATAGAAATATTAAACAGATACCAGAATATATTTATTAAACACCCAGACCCGGAAATGCAGACATCTAAATGTTCATCACACAAATGCCTGCCCCCGTCGGGAATCGAACCCGAGCCTCGCGTGTGGTCGATGTAGTTAAGCGTGCACGTTAGCCACTCGATCAACGAGGCGGTCAGAGGCGAAGATCTAATTATACAAAGGGATACGCAGTTGAAAGCTACATTTTTATATTGTCTGTGATATTAATTTATCTTGCTATCCCCGCGGAACCCGTGTCATTGCTGTAGCTGGAAATCTTCCAATGGACACTGGGTGAGACAAACCTCACGAAAATAACCGTAAACTATACCCCGAATACAATTCTAGTTCGGGGAAGGATGTGATAATATGACTTGTTTCCTTTTGTAAACAAAAACTTTTATACTGGAATTTTGTAAAAATATTTATCTATTTCACGAATATGTATGACTGATTTATTTCATTTTTTAATTACAGATGCAGATTGATATTTTGAAAAAAAAATGAATTAAGACATAACTTTAATCATTTCAGACTTCAAATTATAAAAAAAAAGTATTAGAATATATACTTTTTGTTTGATAGATTTTTTGGTATCTGACTGTATCTAAAGTGTAATATTTATAGACATTGTTCTCATCCGATCTTACAAAGAGTAACATTAAAGAAAGCATTTTTCTTTTCTCTAAGCTGATTTTGAACGACTGTTATGTTAAGGTTAACATGGCACTGATATAAGTAGAACAACAGTCACTCATACAATTTTAGTTAGTTTTTGGAAAAAATACACATTGAATATTGAAATTTATCTTTAAAATTTTAAAACTGATCTTACGTTTGATGCACATTGCATTGTTTACTATAAAATTAAATGAAGTTTTTTTTTTTTAGGAACGACTTAATATGTTTAAATATGTTATAAATAAATGATTAAATAAAATATGTTGCCAGCCTCGCGGTTTTTACAACTTCACCGAGTTTTGGTGCGCAACTAGTGGTTCAACTCAACAGTTTATTATTTGTAACTAGCTGCGCCCCGCGGTTTCACCCGCGTAAGTCCCAATCCCGCGGGAACTCCGGGATAAAAAGTAGCCTATATGTTATTCTGGGTCTTCAGCTACCTACATACCAAATTTCATCGTAATCGGCTTTGTAGTTTTTGCGTGAAAGAGTAACAAACATCCATACATCCATACATTCAAACTTTTGTATTTATAATATTAATAGGATGTTTAACATGCACTATGCACGTAAGCACGATTTGTTTGAAGTTATTTTATTATTTTTTAGTTGAAATAGTTTTAGTTAGTTCTGTGTTTTTTGTTGTAGGTTTTCTATAGCAAAATACATACAAGTAGTACATAGAACATTTCAAGTAGAATTTGCTGCAAAAAAATTAACGGGTTGCATTCCGAGAGGGCCGGCAGAAGTGAAAGGTTGAATAATAATTGTTGTTGAATTATGTAATTATTCGGCTGTGAGCTACCTGAAAGAAATACCAACCGATCAAAGTATGAAATGCAGCGATAACATACAGTGGTTTTTCTTTCCCTTCGTCTTACGAATTTTCGACGAGGTCACGTATCCTGGCGCAATTTAACGTTTTTAACCCCCGACATAAAAAGAGGGGTGTTATAAGTTTGACGTGTCTGTCCGTCTGTCTGTAGCATCATAACTCCCGAATGGATGCAGTGATTTCATTTTTTTATATTTTATTAAAGGTTACTTATGTGCGAATGCTCGGACACATGTTTGATGAAAATCGGTTGAGCCGTTTAAAAGTTCTGGGGTGAAAGTGGGGAGATTAAGCTAATATTTTACTTTTTAAAGGGAAATTAAGTTCTTGTGTCGGGTT
>NJDD01000657.1:40065-51828 GCA_002245505.1 Calephelis nemesis
AAAAAAAACATTTCCCACGCTATATTACAATGTATTCCGTGGATAAATATTCATTGCTTTTTTAAATAAAGAAAAGACCAATGAAAAAAAGGTTTTTAAGCCAATACGTATAAGAAATACTGAAGAAGTTTTCGTTTTAAATATTTGCAAAAACTGCCCAATAGTTAAAATCTGAAATTTTACGTTGTACAGAATTAGGTAAAAATCAATTTTCATAGTTTTATTAATATTAAATATTTGTGACAATGTATTAAACTACAATTATAAATAGTTAATAGTCCTAGTGTGTTTTTAAGAATATCTTGAAAATTGATAAAACTGTGTCAACATTATAATTAGCGTATTGCCCAAATATATTGCAACAGCTGTACTTAAACGTTAATTAAAGATTGTACACGTACAGCTAGATTAACTATTTGTAAATTGTAGTAGTAAAAAGTTTACGGCGCCAAGATATGAAAAAAAAAATATTGTTACGTCAAAAGAGGCAGTATGGTTGCATTTCATAATATCAACCTGCACTTGTAACTAAATTAAAAAAAAACCAAATACAAAACCATTAAATGGTTTTGTATTTTTTACAATTTTCTTATTCTACTTACTGTACACACGTGTTTTTTTTAATTTATATATAATATGTCAGCTTTAAAAGTAGTAATACTAAGCATTAAGTTTAACCTTTGTATCCTACTGGATTAAGTTGAAACGAATAAACTAACGTCAATTATAATACTATATTAATGTCTAATACTAAAGTAACAAAACAAATTACTTGAAACGAAAACAAAACATATAAATTTTCTCCAAGCGTTATTTTATTAGTGGCCTTAGGAATATCTTAGAGGGCAGATGTTCAAATCAATTTTTTATTCCGTTTATTTCTCTGAAAATTAAAACAATGTTGTCATCCCAAAATATTTAGCCACTAAGTAGGGAAACATCTAAATCGTCTATTTAAAAGTACAAAAGTGATTATGAGAACTTTTAATTAATTATTATTTATAGTCAAAATACGAAGTTTGTCCATTAAAACTAATTTGTCCATTAAAAATCATACGTGATTGTAAAGTATGATACGTATACATAAAATTCTAAAATGAATATTTAAAATTTTCAGGCACGAAACCGCTAGAGTCACCGCAGACGCCCCTAGTAGTGTCGGAAGCGCTTCCGCCGCCACACCCCCGACCGCCTTCTTCCCTTCGCCTCGACCATCGAGCGGCGCCCGGTGAGCGAGCGTGACTACAACACCCTATACACTGCAGGTTTAGATAAACACACCATATCGACATTCCTTTATACAACAGAATTGATATGATCACCAAACAAAACTATTCATTTGATGTACCTGAAAATCTAATTAATTTATTGACTAATGCATTTATATTGTATCCAAACCTGCAGTGTCATTATTTTATGTTTGTACTCTGTGCGTCATATGTACTGTTTTATTTTATCTGTGGAATGGAATCGTGAAGTTTGCGAACCGAGAGATTTCATGCAACTTTATAGACTGTTTGTAAAACTCAGGACCATTCGATTTTGTTATTACTTTATGGCGTTATTGCACTGTATACATTCTTATTTGGTACATGATATATTATTATAATAAAATCCAAGCACTAGCTAGCTTTAGCTGCTTCAAATTTTGTGTGGCTCTTCACATTTTATATTCGTTTGGCGGTTTATAATTAAATTTAATTTTTTGTTGCCAGTTTCACAAAATTTTATAGCCCGCCATTTTTATAGTTTTCGTATTAATTGTGTACGTACAATTTGTAGATCTATGTTAATTGATATGTGCATTTTGTATTGTATTTTATATTTTTAACATAATTTGCTAAATATCGGATATATTATTTTTCTCAGTAGCACAATATATACACAAGAAAAATAGTCAATAGAATAAGTATAAAAGGTATTGCCATAATTATAATTTGTTGTGAATGAGGTAAACCAGTTACATGCTGTAGTGACATAAAATGTACAGAGTAAATTATTTTGTTTCATGTTTATTTTAATGCAAATCTATATTAATTAGTTTTAATGCTAGTTAGAAATACGTAGTTTTGTAAATACATTAATCGTTGCTATATTTTATTTTAGGTGCTAATTTTCCTGTTAGACTTTTGTTTATAATAATTTACACTTAGTTTATTTCCTAGTCTAGAGTCACGATTTATGTACCAATGTTTTGTTAATACATGCCTGAATACGTAATGATCCATAGGCAAAATTTATCAGAACCATTCTTATGTGGTGGTGAGAAGTGACCAGTAGACATTCGTCTTGAATAATCATGTTCCTTCTACTTAAATCACCTCGTAATTTATGTTGGGAAAACTCCCTAAGTAAATTATACAGGTTCTGATTAGGTTAGAGAGTGTAGTACATCTAGTAATCGCACCGCCGAATAAATCCGAAATTCGCCCCGACATTAACGACTTAATTTTCTTGTTAATGCACATATAGAATATAGTATATAACAAGCTTTTTATGTATGCTTTTTAACTGAGAACCATGTCCGATTTATTTTCGATTTATTAAATCGATTTTTAAATCGGATCGCCATGACAATCTCTAATTCTTTTTGTTTTTTTAACATTTTATTATAATATGCTACTTCACAAACATGTTTTATTCGAGATCGAAATATGACATTCCATATGAAGGTTTTCAGTAAAATTATTGCTTTATAACCTTTCAAGAGAATGTAAACTGTCATTTGGTTAATTATCGAAAAGAAAATCGGGCATGAATTCCCAGTTTTCAAGTTCATAGGTACTTATATAAAACATAAAATCTATAAACTTTATTATTGACGCAATTTTATACAGCATTAGGTAGCTCTCTAGAGTAGATGTCATAAATAAAATAGTACCTAAAACAAAATGTAAATGTATGTGTTGTATGATATATAGAGAATCTCGGTACATTATTAAGTGACAAATATTCTTTTATTTTAAAATGTGTTTGTCTTTTTTTAATTTAAATTGTATTAGTTATTATTAAATATATCCATTTTTATTTTATTTTTTGTTTTATTTATATTTCTTTTATTATTAAAATATGATATAATAAAGCATAGCTAGATATAGGAGTAATAACTTGTGTTCTTAGCATTTATCATATATTGGAGAATGTTTGCATAATAATCAACATTTCATCACTAACAAGGGTAAGTGAACATTTTATTTATTTTCTGTCATCATAATTCTATCTAATGCACTGTATTGTTAATAATTTTTATTCTTATATAACATCAGATTTAGCGATTTGTAATTAATAGGTAATATTATCTAAACATTTTACCTTTTCGTATAGATCACTTACTTAAAGTAAGATGGTTGTCCTTTAATTTTGCACATCATGGCTTATGTAGCATACAACCTATATATGCTTAAGTATGAATCAATACGCAAGTGCACAAAACAATATTTTGCGATAAAATATTTTTTTGACACATTCTGTCATGCTTTAAACAGGTATTGACAAATCTGCATTATTGTCAAATAAAGAAAGTATTTTTTAATATAATGGAAGGCAAACAAAGAGACGGATTTCCTGATGGTAAGAAATTCACGCAGCCTAGAGACACCAAAGTTGGTAACGGTGCGTTGCCAACCTGAGGCAGGGATGTTAGGCCTCGAGCAAAAGTAAGTTTACTGGCTACCTTACCTTCCGAACTGGAACACGTCAACGGTAAGCATTGGACGTTATGACGACAGGAATAAATAGGGCGGGAGTACCAATCCGGGTGAGTCGCTGCGAAACTCTACCACCTAGTAGGATGTCTCGGTGATAATGACGGTAATCCTATGCTCGCCTTTTACAAGTTGCTTGTCAGGAAGGCAGATGGCCTATTCTGCGAAAGAGCCCGGACCAACACGCGGAGTATTATTTGTTAGTACTTTGTAATCGATAACCTCTTAATCTACGGAACCTATAAAAAATTTAGATAGATTTAAAAGTAATTGAAGGCGACAAAAAACAGAAAATGACTAATTAGGACTCATTAGACTTAATAAGACTTATTAAGATGGATGCTAAATATAATAATTTTCAGTTAGGTAACCAATTGCATCTTTTAGACATTACTTACTCTGTTATTACTTACAGTCGAAGTACTTAACTTATTGACACTACTATGAACTTATGACTTACGGGTATACGGGTACGAGTGGCTCACCTGGATTGATTTAATCTCTAACTTACCTGCTCCTGTTGCCATAGCGCCAATGCTCGCCATTGTCGCTATGTCATTGTCTTGCTGGAGGGTAAGGATCCGCTCGACTTGCACACGTGGCCTAAGACACCAAGTTACCAATAATATCTTTGGTGTCCACGGACAACATTATTCTGTTTAACCATCAGAAGAGTTCTTTATTTGCTTATTCTCACTGTTATTTTACAACAAAAGGCACATTAATTTTGAGCAAAAGCTATGATAATGTCCGACGATAGTAAAGTTTTATCCTCTATTGATTTATATATAAAAAGGTTAAAAATATTTTTCAATTGATAGTTTTGTCCAATGTAACTATAAAAAAAAAATAGTTTACTTTTAAATATTTATGAAGTACCTACAGCTTACTTTAAAGTGGTCGCGTCGACATAAGTAGCAAAGTATATCAAAATACCTATCTTATCTTAAAACAGTAAATAATAATATTAAACAATGATAGTAATTATGGTAATCAGTATAAACAACTTTATCTCGCATATTTTCAGACTGGCAAGATCCTCAGCGTTCCCTTAACCTGGGTATAACCAGACCTTCTCCCGGTTCTACCACTCTAGAAGATGTTCTGGATTCCTTGCTTGGCCTTCCATCACAACCTACGAGATTACCCACTCCTCAGCCAAGCCCCAGAAAATCAACGAGTCCTTATTATTTAACTGGCGGAAAGGTATTATATTATCCTTATTTCTATTATATTTGAAGATCAAAAGAATACTACCTACTAAATTGTTTTGTTTTTATAAAGAGCCCGCGTTACGAGCAACTTGCTAGCAGTGGCCATAGCAGCGTCTCTCCAGCTTCCCGTCTTCTTGGTACCCCAAGTGATGGGCCCAGTTCCTTTACAGATCCAAGCCCAGATCACGATCGACCAGGTAGGAACGATATGTAAGTCAAAGCCGTTCCAATTTTTATATCTACCTTACCTTTAAGCACTGTTTCTCTTTTAACAATTTAAAAGTTCGATTTATCGCTTGCTTAAATGCTCAACAGTTACTGATGCATAAGATGCATAGAATGTTCTAAGGGGCTAACATGCGCAAAATGTTTGCAGGTATAAATTTAACCCAAGTGTTTTTAGACCAGGTTATTCCGGACTCACCCTGTATTCTAACTTGTTTATTCTTGTCTTCTTTCTTGATCCTTTATATTCTATCTTCATGTATCACAAACCTTCTATTACGTAAGTTTGCATGACCCTACTTTAGAATAGAAATAATTGTCCATCAGCATGTTTGTTTTGTCATGTAGCATTATAATGATTTTATTCAAAATTCTTTTTGTTTTTTTGGGAAATGGTCCTGAGTTTTACAATTAATTCTTAGTTCCATTTTATAATTAATATATAATTTACAGGCAAGGATACAGTTGATACACCAACTACGATGCAGGAGTCTAGGCGTTCTAAATCGCATGGTGAACGATCGCGCAGGAAAAGTGAGCCATTCGCCCATCCCAGCGTTTCTGTGGATCGACGAACTAGTTTAGACGCCGCCACATTGCGCTACGACCACCAACTCGCTCGCCATGATTCAAAAGCTTCCCTTATTTCTTTACAAACAGAAAATAGTACAGACGAGGCTTTTGTTAAATGTAAATATCCAAAATGTTCCTCCCGAGCTCCTCTAGCAGATGCAAAAAGACATTACAAAACATGTCATAATTGCTCTACGACGTACTGTTCTAAAGAATGTAGAAGGGCTCACTGGGAAAAACATAGAAAAGTGTGTTTACATTCCAGGGCTAGTTCACTTTGTAGACAAATTATTTCAGCTGCTAAAGAAGATGCAGATTCTTTGCATCAAATTAGTACTTTAGCACATAAAGGCTATTTAGCTCAAGGTAGAGGAGTCGTCAAAATTTACTTCACTAGTCCCGAAGCTGCTGAGAAATTCACTACGCACGGTTACCAATATTTAAGTGAACCAGAATTTGTTAAATGGACAAACTTACAACCAAACGAAATGGGAGTGGAGTTATATACTGAAGTTGTCAAATTATGTAAAGCATACAACCCAGAAACGCGAGTAATTTTATTTGTTGCCGTATGTATCATCAGTGAAGTGCCAACGAAAGGTGCTGTAAAATGGGAAAGGCAAATGGTGTCAAGATGTGCAAAACTACGCCTAAGCAAAACAGTAACAGCTATTATTCAAGAACAAAATAGAAAACGATGCAGAAGAGACAGTAGAGGAACTTCTGAAGACCGGGAGACGCTTATTTTGAGATCAAGATTATTAAACGCTGGAGAGAAAAATGCAGCCATAGCGCACAAGTTTAGAGAAGTCTGCTTTAAAAATATATTGGAAGAGTTAGAATTTCGCGGAGTGGTATTGAAAAAGCATTTTCCGGAAGTATATACGAGGTTAGTGGCATATGTGGACGGTACAAGTGATAGGTTTATTCCAATGACAATATATCCTAGAGACGTGGCCAGTGGCAAATCTTTCATGTGTGTGATCATGCCAGATAGTGATATGGACAGTACGACACCCGTCGACGGGAAAGTCGTCACTGTGGATGTCGGCGTGGACTATTCGAAACACCAAATATCGACACCAATGTAAGAATGTCGTTAAATATAAATATATAAATACATCTGTTCTGCTTTACATGGAGTACTAAAATTATATCTAAAATATATTCCATTAGTGCCGATATTAAAATAATATATACTTAGATAGGCGTTTGAATTGTCTTTTATAAACCTAATTCAAATCTTACCTTTTTTAACGTGATTGTGTGCATTCCTTTATAAATAAAATAAAAAATGTACCTGCGGGTTGAACAGGTTGCTCCCAAATAATATTTTTAGGAGTGTAATCAATGTACCCTAAGCTTCCTGAATACCTACTTGTATCGACATTGTAATGACATATAAAAGACTATAGGTAATTATAGAAACATTACTGGATTATAAAATATTAGTTAATTTATAGTGTGCATTTTTAGAACGGGTAATATTTAATAATGTTTAAATCTATAAATCATGTCTTTTTTAATAAAAATGCTATGTGAAATGTTTCCGCTATTATAAAGTTTAGACTTACTATGTTTTAATACTATAAGATAATTTATTTAGATAGATTTACTGCGTCGTTATCTTTACTATTATTTTTAACAATTGTTCTTTTATCATTATTTATTAACCTTTACATTTATGAGAGTTTTTTTTTATATAAATGGCAACACAGACTGAAATTTTAAAATAGTTACCATATGTAATATTGCATTTTTTTAACTATTACCTCCTCGCAAATAAATCTCATAAAAAGGTAAACTTTCATTCGTATGTGGCAGCACAAATCACACGAATCATTTTTTTTTCATTTTTGAAAGACAGTAGGGTTTTTACTCTTGAAGCTCGATGTCATGTGAACTGAAAATTGGAATCGTAAGTCATTTTAGATAGGTACATTTAAACACAGTACTAGCGGATTTTTAACATTTAGTTACAAAAAATTTCTAAGTATCCAATAAAACCATTTATTATTTTCCAATAAATACATGTAAATAATTCGCCAGCATTGTGCTCAAGAGTATTTCCAACATTGCATAAATCGAGCTTCAAGAGTAACCCTACTGAACTCAAAACTGTCTTAACATTGATTATGCAATCTTGACTTTAATTTAAAATTTCAACATGTATACATGCGAGGCGCTTTAGTCATGAAATTCAATTTAAAAGAAGTAAAAAAGGAGAATGAGAATAATGTCAGTTTATTTGTAAACAAATATTCTTTATAATAGATAGGCGTAAGTACCTATTTATTTTTGTATCAAAAAGTTGAAATTGCCAACTCAATTAATAAAACGATTAAGTTAAAAAAAAGTTGTGTTGCAATATCAAACAAATGGTTAGGTAAATAGGTAGACGATCTCTGGCTTATTATTATTTACTAGGTTGGTATACACTATTGTTGTATTACTAGGTTGGTATATGCTAGAATGACATCATCTTCTATTTTGGTATATATTATAGGAAATACTTATCCTAGAAAATTATATTAGAAATTAGTGCTCTGAGTTAATTGTCATTTTCTACTGCCAAACACTAACAAATATTTTAAAAAACATTTTTCATTCCTAAATCATCGAAGTAAAAAAATCGAACAAAACAATTTTCATCTACACTTCAAATTTTTTTATGAACACAAATTTAGTCAACTAAAAATCTGCTTATAGGTTGTTTAAAAAGGCACAAAATATATCATTTTTTACTATTAAATAGTGCCAATTAATTGATAAGTAATGTAACATTTTCCGATTTTATATGATTGTGTTTTGTATACGAAAGAATTTGAAAGATGTAAGAATAAATGTACCTATTTTGCTCATGGCAGAAAAAGACATAAAATTATCAAAATGATGATCTTTATTAACAGAAATATAAAATTAAAGAAACTGTACATAATTGTGGGTAGTAAATGGATATTTTTATATTGTAACGCATAGTTAGTGAATATAAACAGATTTCTGTATTTATGACAAATCAAAGAAAAACTCCATACGAACCAAAATATGGCCTATCCAATACAAGATTTATCGGAATGATAGTAAACATATATCTTAAAACATAAATGATTATTTTTTTTAATTTTCATATTCTTCGAGTTTTTTCTGGCCTCATTATAATACATACTAATAATACTAGATGTTGGAAAATTCTTTTTTTTTTGTTGGGGCAGCCGCTCAAGTAAAAAACGTTGTTTCTCTTCAAATCATAAGTTGACTGCCAGTGCATATCTTGTCAAAATCGGTGGAGCCATTTCGGAGATTAAGTATTAAAAGAACTGCTGGAGTGACTTAAAATTTTGATTATTTTTAAACCGCTGTATACCTGAATCCTGTAAACTAAATATTAACAACATAATATAAAAATGTGTAATAAATTTCGATTAATTCTTGATTTAAGTCATCTTTACCTATCGTTATTACCCATAATTATACAGAGAATACATCATTTTTAATTGTATATTAAAATTATATTTAATATATATTTATTACTTGTTATTTTTTTTAAATTGCTTACTATACTAACAATCTAAAATAAAACAACTGTTCTAAATGTAAAAAATATCATTTATTAAGTCTTAATATTGTTAAAGTAATCGTTTAATTTAAATGTTAACAGACTGTTAATATTATCAAATACCTACATCGTATTCCCTAACAAATTGAAGTTGTTAAAGACAGATATGTTACGATTCATAATAATTATGTTACCTTAGTTTAAATTGCAATGTAATGTATCTAAAACTTTAACCCATCATATCAATTGTGTTTCACTGTTTGTTACAATCTATAGATTTTTTTATCTAGTTGTCCTTGTAAGATATTTTAAATAAACAGCCCAGCAATGATATTTTATTTATTTTGAATCCACTTACTTCTTTCTATCAAAACACCATGTACCTAATTCAAACAACTCTAGTAGGTGCTCTATATAACTACATACATATAGCTAGCCCTACTTGTTGAAGGACCCGTGGACAGTGATGTTATCCCAAATTCATCCATGTCCTTAGTGTTAAATATTTAATGCACACTGTTAGTGAACTTATTAAGGTGTTTTTTTTTATAGACAAAGCAATGTTGTTTCTACTGAGTTAGAAATACTTATCACACTTCAATAGGATACACATGATTATGCGCCAATTTTTATTATACATATTTTTCTAGCAATTATTATACATTAAAAAGGGAATGGCTGACGGCAGCGCACTTGCCTATTAAAATGCTATGCCTGTAACATTTTGAACAGTTTGAGGCGTCCGCGTCGTTTTAACCAGAATTGACGCCATGCAAATGAAAACGAGGATAAACTGTTAGACGGTTCCTGGGGGTCTACCATGAACGCTTAAAGCAGTATTATTTCCATCTTGCTAAATGTCTGCCTTTATAAGCAACTTTATGGTTTACGTCATAAGGTTGTCTTTCTCGACTGACAATTAGTATTGTTAAAATAGTACTGTTTTAAGAGCTTATGGTAACCCCCCTGACAATTAAAAATAACTAAGTGTCGCATACCCAAAGGTAATGATCTTAGGCTCCTTGCGCAATTAAATTCAGCGAGCTTTATCGAGTGTAACGAAGGTAGGTACCTAGATTACATATTAACATTGATAAACTTTATAGCATCAGAAGTAGACATAGCAGCACCGACCCTGCTAAGTTATATCAGGATTTAGTAATCTGGTTTAGTTAACTTTACTAAATAAATAATCTAGTAATTAAGAGTATTACATGGTACGTAGTACCTAGACAGTAGTATCATATAGTTACTAGACAGAAATGTCACTTCCTAACAAATTGTTAAAAACGGTTTAGGTAATATAGGCTTGGGCAAAAATAATCGATATGATAAAATATGTGTATGAGAAGTGCAGAACGCTAGTATTTTTCAATAATAATGCTTATTAAGTGTATTAAATTAAACATTGCACACACTACCATGCATTTGACACACACTAATACTATAACTAACGGCCCGCCCCGGCTTTGCACGGTTATGAAATATACATATACCTTCCCCTAACCTCCTCCTTCCCCTTAACCGCATCAAAATCTATTACGTAGTTACAAAGATTAAAGAGACCTATTCCTATCCACAAAGTATATTATTCACAGACCAATTACGGCCAATGTTAATAATATTTCTTTAAAGATTGATTTCAAGCAATCTAGATAGCTGCTAATCCGCCGGCCTATCCTATACCTAATTGCCATATCCACAGATATGTTATTGGCAAACGATATCATAAAAATGGATCAAAATATTGATCTTGGATAGCAAGTTTTGGATTAGGATTGATTATTAATATTGGCCGTTAAAGTACTACGTAATATTATTCAATGTAGTTTGTGGGTTTAAGCCACAGATTACTTAATTGTACTAACCTAGTTTATGCGTACAAAATGATATAGGGACAGAGGAAGCGACTTACGTTTAAACTATGTAATGACAGTGATATTGATAACGATAAAATATCACAGATAGCGCTCAAACTGGATTCATATTGTCTTTGTTCATAAGTATCTTCAAGCCCATATCCCCGAAGAAGTAGGCAGAGGCCTGAGGCACAACTAAGAAGACACTATGTCCCATAATCTGATAGGTGACAAGCTTATCGCCAACCGGGCACATATCCAATCCCGAGCAACGTTTTTTTTATCAGAAAATTTCAAAAACTCAATTTTCTTTTTGTTGACCCGGGACATCAGGCAGTCAAGTCCAACAACTGAACCGCTAGACCATAGAGGCAACTGTATTATATACCACAAGTACACTCAGCTTCGTGAGATGCAAGAACTGTGGCCCAAACATGAATCCCTATTCCCTCTCATTCTTGGTAATGAAGGACGAAGGTAATCATTATCAATTATCATATTAATTTGTATGAAACCCAGAGCAGCGCTGCTACGGTCGTTTGAGGAACTAAAAGGCGGTAAGACGAGCTTTATAGTCTGTAGGCTCCACGGTTATTTCTGATGGTAGGTACCTAGTTCTATGTAGGTAGGTA